>CAOLHI010003178.1:0-195297 GCA_948474755.1 Ctenosaura bakeri | reverse complement strand
CCCCACACCCCGTGAGAAAAACAGCTGAGATAGAAACTACTTGTTTTGTCTAGCACAATACCGATTGGCTACTATGAATATGAAGCAATAAAGATATCTCTTTCTTTGTCAAGGGCATGATGTTAAAAGGCTTGAAAAGAGGTGCTGCAGTAGAATCAGAACATGTAGTCACTGAATAAACTTCTGTATGTGAAGTGAACATATAAGTTGCTTAATGATAACCAAAGATCCACCCAGTCTAGCATTCTGCACTGGCTACCTAAAGTGCTTCAGGAAGTCAATACTGAAGACAATAATAGCCTCCACTATTTTTCCTGAGCAACTGGTATTCAGAGGCAGATTGCCTCAGAACCCAAGGTTCCAGAGAACCGTCATGACAAACAGTTATAAACCTATTTTCTATTAATTTTCCTAAATCTCCTTTAAGCCAACTAAGCTATTGCCATTACCACATCTTGTGGCAAGAAATTTTTAAAAATGTGAAGGGCTTCATTTTTAAAATATTTAATTTACTAATGTGTGGAATAACTATAACCAATGTGTAGTGTTAAACGATATTATTTAGAGTCAATAAAAAGTGACTTGTCTGCTTGTAGTATACTATTTGTTTAGTCACTACATAAATCTGGAAATACAGTTTGTTGTAGACTCTGTGCTTCACACATATGGATTTTCAAGCCTGTGCAGAGATTTTTCTCAGAAAGTTGTAGACCTGAGAAGCATAGCCATGGCCCTGTGCCTCTCGCATACTGCATATGTCCCAGCCTGTTGTGCTGCTCCTCAGTTTCTCTTTGTCCACTGATAGAGCAACACATCTCAATCTTCTGCTGAGTACCTCTTGCTGCTTTTCCTCCTTTCTGTGTTTTACCTTTTTTTTTTTGCTTTAAGCCTCTTTCCTTCTCTCATAAGGCTTGCCACCGCACCCCCTAGAAATGAAGTTTCCTTTATGTTTTCCTGCACTCCCCTCTTTCTCTTCCCTACCTTGTGCCAGACTATATAGCCTCCATGTCTCTTCTCAAAATCTGCTTCTCGTGCACCAAGAAGATCACATTTTCCAAATGCCTAGGTAAGACTCATATTGTCTTTGTGTGTGCCGTTTGTTGAGGCTTTTCATTGCCAGCCTTCTAGAACAGGGCCAACTGCCTCAAGAGCTCCTGCTGGGAGCAGTCCCTCCAAGTGGCAATCCAGGTGGTCTCTGTCATTCCACTCCACTTGGTGTCCATTTCCCTGATCAAAATGCTGAAAGCAAAGGTCTCTTTGGTTCTAACCACCACATTGATGTCAACCTCTTCAGTGGCCTCCTCAAAACCAACCATTTTGGTTCTGACACTGCTGATTACTAGGGAGCCAGCCGAGCTGAGTTGACCACCTCTACCTTGATGTTGGACTTCCAGGCCCAGAGAGTGCATGTGGTGAAGATGAAGGGCAAGAACAAGACAGCTTATTCAAAGGGAGCCCAACAACAGCACACAGCCAGCAGCACAGCTCGTACTGACCAGGATCAGCCAGAGCCAAAGAATAGGCCAAAACACAAACATCGCACTACGGCATTGCCAAGGTCTCACCAACTCTTCCAGCAGTGACCTCTGAGCCATTTCCCACCAGGTTGACACTCTTGCGGCCTTCTCCTACCAAAGATCCAAACTCAGCGGATGACCCCAGATGTCTCACCTCACCCCAGGAATTACCAGGGAGCTGTCATCACTCCCACTCACCCAGGAGGGAATGGTCCCTGTTTGAACAAGAGATCTTGGACCAACAGTACCGTGAGGGCTCCCAGTTCACCTCGATCTCCTACATCAACAAGTATCGCCATAAAAACCTTTGGAGGGAGTGTCCTGGGTCATACCACTCGTACTCTCCATCTTGCCAAGACCACTACTACTGACATTACGACCTGCTTCAGTACCGGTACTCCCCATCTTGTCACTACTGATCTTCCTCCCACTCTGCTCACCACCTACTCTTAGTCTCACTGCAGCATGGAGCCTCATGCCACCACTCATACTGCTTTCCCAGGCTCGCCTCCATCACATCCAGGAGACACCACCCAGCAGCCTCAGCCACAGCATCTAGCCCACCAACCCTGCCAGTCTCTTCAGCTTCTTCTTCACGCACTCTCCCTCTGGTACCAGCTACCTTGCCAGCCTCCATAGTGCTGACCTTGACATCCACTGTCTACATTGCCCTGGTGTCAAACATCCTGTCTTCTCTGCTCCCTGTCATTGCACAGGTCCTTTCAACAGTAGCCTTGGCAACACTGGCAGCAGCAGTAGCACCAGTACTGACAACTGCCACCACTTCTTCAGCCTTAACTGCAGAGTCCTCCAAAGGAGAATACCTGACCAAGTCACACATCTTCTTCACCAGGGGAGGCAGGAGATACCATGCCATTCCTGCCATTGGAGGATGTTAAAATGTTCTTGGACTTCATCCTCCAGATGGCAAAATGTATCAGCCTTGACACTGGTGGCAAACCTAGTCTTCACAATGGTTGACTCCCAGGTTTCAGACCCAGCAACAATCCTGCTACTCACAGCACTAATCAAGGTTCTCCAGCTATCCTGGACAAAGCCTGCCTCCCTCCTCCCTGCATTTCATAGATTGGAACACCTCTACAAGACTAAGCAGGACAGCACACCATTCCTCTTCAACCACCTGCCTCCAAACTTGATAATGACAGAAGCCTCCCAGTTTAAAGGCAGAGGAAGCAGCATACCACCCAGTGGACAAGGAGGGCAGGTGCCTGGATGTGTTTGGCAGATGTTTCTACTCCTCCTTGGTCTGTCTGTAAAGGTCACCAACATGCAGGCTTGCATGGCGGCATTCCAGAGATTCCTCTGGAAGAAGATTTCTCCTTCATCCCTCACCTCCAGAGGAGCGCTGTAGTGCAGCCCTTGCCATCTGGTAGGAAGTGCATACCTTGACCACACAACAAATCCAGTCCACCAGACATTCTGTTGACAGTGCAGCCAAGGTCATGTTGGGTGTGGTGGCCCTCTGTCAGTACACATGGCTTCATTCAGCTGTCTTCACTGATGACACCAGGCAGTGCATTGAAGACCTTCCCTTCAATGGCATGGGGCTCTTCAATGCTCATATTGACAAGGCCATGGACCATGTCACCAAAGCCCACTTGACAGCCAAGAGGGCTGGGGGCCCTACAGCAACAGTCAAGATCCTCAGTCATCTTGGAGGAGGTCATCCAGATCATTTACACACACAAAGTTCCCCTCCACATCCCGTGGCTGTATCTATGAAACACATTGCAGTCTACATTCCAGTCCTCCTCCAACATCACATATTCTTCAGGTTTGCCAAAGGGACATCTCTCAATCAGTACTGAGTGCTCTCATTTGGCCTGTCCATGGCCCCAAGAGTCTTTACCAAATGTATGGCCATGGTGATTTCCCTAAGAACATGATTTGTAATTGGTTGACCGACCGAACCCAAAGGGTGATCACGAATGACTGCTTTTCATCCTGGAGAGAAGTGACTAGCGGGATGCCACAGGGTTCTGTCCTGGGCTCGGAGTGTAGTGGAGTCTCCTTCTTTGGAGGTTTTTAAGCAGAGGCTTGATGGTCATCTGTCGGGAGTGCTTTGAGGGTGTTCCTGCATGGCAGGGGGTTGGACTGGATGGCCCCTGTGGTCTCTTCCAACTCTACATTTCTATGATTCTATGATACATCCAGATCTTCCTGTGTTTGGATGATTGGCTTCTGGTGTCGTCATCCCGGACTGCCCTGTACCAGGACATCCACTTTACTCTCATGCTACTCCACAACCTCGTCTTCAACATAAACCGAAGAAATTGGTCCTTAAACCCATCAGGGTGATCAGTTTGGCATACTTCCCAACTCAACCTTGGCATACTTCCCAACTCAAAGGGCTCTCACTTTACACACCAATGTAAAGAAACTCCTCAAGCAGTCTCAATGCACAGCTCATTGCATCCAGAAGCTCCTCAGCCTCATGGCAGCAACCACTGTTGTGACCTACCGTGCCTGCCTCTGATCCAGACACTTACACTGCTGGTTCATCCAGTACTTTGACCCCTGGAGGCATTACCAGGGCTTTTGAATGCCATTTCCCCCTGAAGTCTGGCACTCCTTCTCTGATGGACCAGAGGACACAGTCTCCCCACAGGCATGCACTTTCCCTTTCAGATCTGGACTGCATGGTGACTACCAGTGACTGGCTAGGGAACCCAGTATTGCAACACAGCAGTGCATGGCCACTGGTCCCCAAGGGAAGTCTCCTTGCATATCAATGTCTTGGAAATCCTGGCAGTCATCAAGGTCTTCAGAGCTTTTGACAGATGACTCCATAGCAACATAGTTCATGTGACATCAGACAACACTTCAATAGTCTGCTATATCAACAGGAAAACAGGCACTTAACTCCACCTGGTGACTCCCTTCTGAAACTGGTGCCTGCAGAAGCACATACATTCCATAGTAGTACATGTAGCCAGGATGGAGAACATGCTAGCAGACTCTCTGAGCTGCTCTTGGGTCCTTCAACATGATTGGACTCTCCATGGAAGCATACCACCTAATCATATCACAGTGTGACCATCCCACCATGGACCTCTTTGCCTCTCCAATCAACACTAAATGCTGGTGCTTCTGCTCCAGAGTGGGCAAAGGCTGTGACTCTTTCAGTGACACCTTCACAGCATGGACCAGAGAGCTGATGTACCTCTTTCCACCCTTCCTGCTACTTTCGAGGGACATGATCAAGCTCTCCATGGATTGATCCAATGCCATTCCCAACACACCCTACAGGACGAGACAATCTTGTGTCAGTGCCAGGCGGTGGTCAGGCAGAGGCAGGGGAGCTGGTTAGAGGTGCAGGGCTTTAATGCAGTCAAAACTCAAAAGTACAAAGCAAGCAGGCTTCTACACAGTCTTAACAGAAATAGTCCTTAATGCAGGCAGGGCTTCTACTCAGTCTTAACAGAAATAAACACAGGCTGTTAAAGTACATAAGGCAGGTTACTTCACCAAGGCGAACAGGAGGACTGGTCTCAGGCGCGGGCAGGAACAAGGCACGGACAGCAGGACCACGGTTGACCGACGGTTGTTGCTCCGTGCCTTCCACAGCCTGGCGCCTGCCTCACATAGCCCTCCAAGCCAGGCGCCGGCCAATCCGGCGTGGCCATGTGGCTGAGGGCTCGCAGCTGTGCTGTGCCTCACAGCTGCGAGCTCTCTGCCCGTCGCCTCCTCTCCAGCAGGCGCTGGGACCGGCGGACGGCCTCCTTGGCTGGCCGCCACTGCTGGAAAGGAGGAGGCGAGGCGGAGGCATCAGCCTCCTCCAGATTGGGGCCGCAGGCAGACTCCCAGGCCTCCCGCGGATCGGGGCCGCGGGTGGGCGGAGCCCCAGGAGCAGGGCCGGGACCTGCCCACCCCGGCAAGCCGGCCGACGACGAGGGACTCGAGCCTGCAGCCTCTAGGTAAGTGGCTCCAGGCCCGGCAGCCTCTCCCAGAGCCACCAGGCCCGAGCCGTCGGCCGCAGCGGCCTCCAGGCAAGGCCCCTCAGCCGCAGTGGCCTCCGCACAGGCCCCATTGGCCGTGGCGGCCTCCGTGTAGGCCCCGTCGGCCGCCGCCGCATCTGCCGCCGCTTCAGCGGCGGCCTCAGGGGCAGCAACAGGCCCAGCCGGGTCCATGCCCCTGACATCTTGGTTCACACACCTCCTTCACCGGTCCCAAGGGTGATTCATCAGATTCCCACACAGAGCAGATCTCTTTTCACACTCAAACAGACACATCCTTCATTCTAATGTTGGGACACTACATGGCTTGGAGGATAATGCCCTGAATTGACCATGGCTGACTAGAGTGTTCATGGCTTCTAGATAGGAATTCATGAGTTGCTTTTACACCTACAAGTGGACCACCACTTCGACTTCACCACTTTCAGGAATGAGTGTGCTTCTCCAACCAACTGATCTACTCTGCTCTACTTCTTTCTCCGTCTCAGGGGAAATGATCTTGCATTCTCTTCCCTGAAAGCGTACCTCAGTGTGATAGTGTCCTACCAACCCACTTCTTCTTCAAACCCACTGTGCTTGGACCTTCCAGTCAAGAGGTTCCTCAAAGGCCAGGCCCACCTACCCTCCAATGACATCACCAATTCCTCCCTAATCTCTGTCATTGGTCCTGTCCCAGCTTACTTGGAAATGCTTTGAGCCCATGGCAACCACTGACAAACACCTCTTTTCCTGGAAAACAGAGTTCCTTGTCACCATCACATCCACCCAGACAAGCAAGTGAGCTCATAGCCCTGAGCTCTGACTCCCTGTACCTGGTTTTCCACAGAGACAAATTTGTCCTTGCAACCAGATACCACTTTTCTGCCAAAGCTGGTGTCTGAAATTCACCTAAACCAGGATATTGTCCTTCCAATGTTCTATCCTCAGTTCATCCCACCCAACTGGAACATTCTTTACACTCACTCAGTGTCAGGTGAGCGATGGCCTACTATACTCAAGAGAATAACCTCCTACTATCAAACCAATAGATTTTTTTTGTCTGCTGTGGTGGTTCTAGGAAAGGAAAACAGATATTCCAGTGTTCCTCCAAATGGGTCACCCACACAATCAGTTTGGTCTACAACTGAGTGAAGAAAACAGCGCCCCAGACCTTCAAGCCACATTCCACTAGAGCAGTCACTTCCTCCACTGCACTTCTCCATGACGTCCCACTTCCAGAGCAGCAGAGCAGCAACATGGTCGCAGAGCAATGCAGAGCAGCAACATGGTCGCAGCCATCCACTTTCTTACACCATTACAGACTGGACTGCAGATCAAGAGCAGATGCAAGCTTCGGCCATGCTGGCCTCTCATCTGTCTTCCAGTGACCTCACTATCCAGTGATATGTGTGAGGCACAGAGACCACAGCAAAGAATAACAGATTGCTTACCTGTAATTGTGGTTCTTCAAGTGGACATCTGTTCCCTCACACAATCTGCCCTCCCTCCCCACTTTTCAGATCCCTAGATCCTCATTGGCTGACTTGAAGCTGAGCAGCAGCATGGTGGGCTGGGACATGTGCAGTACATGAGAGGGGCAAGACCACCACTAAGCTGCTTAGCTCTAGAACTTTCCAAGATGAGTCTCTGCGCAGGTATGAAAACCCATACATGTGAGGACATAGATGACTACTTGATGAACACACAGGTAAGCAACCTGCTGTTATCCAGCCCTTAAAGTAATGTTGAATGAGACCTTGCTGTTTAACCCCAATAATGTCGGGTACTATTTCTATTGCAGTAGAGTATGTTAGAGTGGATACTGGATGTCATAAAGTCTGGATGTTTTTCATATAGACATGAGAGATGAGATCATTCTGAAAAATGAAATTATAGTGATGATGCAATGGTAGATGCAATGCTGCTAATGGTTTTAGGGTACTGCAGATAACAACTGGTATTTGATTAGTTTCATTCAAATTCTTACTGGATGAACTACAATCAAGACTGTCCATTCAATTTTGTTGTTGTAACAGGTTTATATAGTTGCACTGGAAAGACAGAAGAAACAAAGCAACATCAGTAGGCCCCCTTTTGCCACAAACATCAGAGAGGAGAGTTGTAGAGATGAAACCTCTTCAGTGGATGAACTTCTGCAGTTAGTTCAAGCAGACCTGGGAAATCTGAGCAAACTCTGGCTTGCTGCACTTCAGGATTTTGCTCTCTTAACTTTGCCTTCAGAATATACCTCTCAACTTCCTGCTGAAGGTAGGAGGCAAATGGAATAATAAAGTTTCTCTTGAAAGTATTTAGCAAGTGGACAGTGACACAGATGCCATGTAGCTTGGGCCTGATTACTTAACTAAAATGCATGGATGATAAGATGTCACTGCCAACAACAACGAATTATAAGTCAACACTTACACAGATACCATTGCATCAGTACATTTTCCCTAGTCACACCCATTGGAGATGGAAGACTGCCAGGAAATAAAGCAATATCAAATACAGAACAACAAATATCTGGTGCAATAAGCTATATTTCAGAAGAATAAACTGGCAAAACCCACCTCTAAATATGCCTTGCCTAAGAAAATCCTGTGAAATTCATGGGGTCGCTACAAGTCAACAGGTAACCTGAAGGAGATACAACATGCTCTTTATGGGGCTGTTGTTGCAGAGTGTTTGGGAACTTCAGCTGATCCAAAGAGCTGCAACAAACTTTTAACTTGGGCTGGTTGCACCAACTCCCATGTTTATGACATCTTCACTAGCTATTGATCTGTTTTTTTGCAGACTGTTTTTAAAGAAAATATTTTACTTTCATGCTGTACTGTTTTTAATGTATATTTTACATTGTTTCAATGTTATTCATAGTTTAATTATTGTTAAATGTTAAATAGTTTGTATGTGTTCTTCCATATGATATCTGATGTAATTTATAAGAATCTATCTTGAGTCCATTTCAGGTAGTGGGAGGTAGACTGTAAATAAAATATTAGCAAAGAAGCTAGTAAAGTGCGGGCTGGGCAGGGCTACTGTTAGGTGGATTTGTAATTGGTTGACCGACCGAACCCAAAGGGTGCTCACCAATGGCTGCTTTTCATCCTGGAGAGAAGCAACAAGTGGGGTGCCTCAGGGTTCTGTCCTGGGCCCAGTGCTGTTCAACATCATCAGTGATTTAGATGAAGGAGTAGAGGGCATGCTGATCAAGTTTGCAGATGACACCAAATTGGGAGGGGTTGCTAATACACCAGAGGACAGGATCAAATCTCAAAATGACCTTGACAGATTGGATTGCTGGGCCAAAGCTAACAAAATGAATTTCAACAGAGAGAAATGTAAAGTCCTACACTTAGGTAGAAAAAATGGAAAGCACAAATATAGGATGGGAGATGTGTGGCTGGATAGCAGTACGTGTGAAAGGAATCTAGGAGTCTTGGTAGCTCATAAGCTGAACATGAGTCAGTAGTGTGATGCGGCAGCCAAGAAAGCCAACATGATTCTTGGTTGCATCAATAGGGGTATGGTGTCTAGATCAAGGGAGGTAATGGTACCACTCTATTCTAGTTTGGTTAGGCCTCATCTGGAATACTGTGTCCATTTCTGGGCACCCCAATTCAAGAGGGATATCGGCAAGCGGGAGCATGTCCAGAGGAGGGCAACCAAAATGGTGAAGGTTCTGGAAGCCATGCCCTATGAGGAATGGCTTAGGGAGCTAGGTATGTTTAGTCTGCAGAAGAGAAGGTTAAGAGGTGACATGATAGCCACGTTTAAATATTTGAAAGGATGTCATGTTGAGGAGGGAGTGGGCTTGTTTTCCACTGCTCCAGAGAGTAGGACAAGGAGCAATGGATTCAAGCTGGAGGAAAGGAGATTCCACTTGAACCTCAGGAAGAACTTCCTGACGGTCAGAGCTGCCCGGCAGTGGAATATGCTGCCTCAGTGGACTGTGGTGGAGTCTCCTTCTTCGGAGGTTTTTAAGCAGAGGCTGGATAGCCATCTGTTGGGAGTGCTTTGATGTGTGTTCTTGCATAGCGGGGGTTAGACTGGATGGCCTCTGTGGTATCTTCCAACTCTATGATTCTATGATTCTAAAATGAATAATAACTTATCAGTTGGATTTAAGGCCTGTGAAACAGTGAAGTTGAAGAAGTTTACTGAAATTGTTTCTCAGATTTTATGAATAATATTACTAGTAAAGCTTGACAGATCCTCCCTATTTATTTATTTCAATGAAGTGCAATTAAAACAATAAATGTATTTAGAACTGTTTGGATAATGGTGAATTTTTATTGATTTTTCATAGGTGGTGCTTTCTATACTGCAGAGACAATTGAAAATTCAAGAGCACACTATCAAAACTCGTGGGCTCTGATTCTTCATGCTACAGCATTGTGGCTTACCAACACAGGTTTCCTTATAGGTGATTCAGATGAAGGTCTAACTAACCTCTCTCGACCTGTCACTCCAACTACCATGTGTCAAGACTCAACATCTAGGGCTGCTATAAAATCACCTGAAGATGTGAATACGGATAGATTTCATCTTATCTTGGGTTCGTGAGTGTATGAACTTTTTTTGCTGCTGTTTTGCACCAGTTTCACCTGGTATAATTCTAAATATTCATATGGACTGTTAACATATATGTCAAAGGGGTTTATATGCCACCCTTGATAAAATTGCATTGGATTACTGCAGAATATCATTATGCTATACTGAGTTATCTTAGCTGACAACATTTAAACCACATTGGCATCAGGTCTGAAACCTAATTTTCCTAAAGTCCTTTTATACCACACAATACATTCTGTGATATCCTAGAGTTTATAGTTTCGTGAGATCTTAAAACTCTCTGGCTGAGAATTCTAAATACATCTCCTCTGCTCAGGACTTTATCGGATGTTGCTGTGGCAGTTGAAGTGGGACCATAGAGCTGTAATTGTCTAGTGTGAAAGGGACCAGAGTATGTGGTTTACTGCAGTCACTTGAATTGCATAGGAAATTATAGCTGTATATTGCCAATTGTATAGTGTTGTTTTGGTATTTCTGCTCTAGTTCTATACAAATTAATTTTAATTAATTAATTTAATAGTAATTCTCCTCTCTCTTCTTCAGGAATTAGTGTAGAGTTTCTCTGTTCTCCTCGGTCAGATGCAGCGATGGAAAACATTACTGCTTGTCTGCATGCCCTGCAGGCAATGCTTGATGTTCCTTGGCCGAGGTCTAAGATTGGTAGTGATCAGGTAACAATCTAATTTGGAAAATCTGAGTCCGAATAGTTCAGTTTTATGATGGTTGCTTTTTTTCTCACATTTCTAAGAAACTGCTTCTTCTGTTATATCCCACCATTATATCCTTTTGTTATGCTCATAATGTGATGTTTAGGTTTACTTAATTCTTAAGGTTAATAAAAGAGATAAAAATAGTTAGATTAAATTAAGGCAAAACCATTTCAAGAAGGAACAGGCAGTACTACTTTCCAGACCACGCACTTTCCAAGTGATATTTTTATCAAAATAATCAGGCTGCTTCGTAAGTAGTAGGCCTACTATGTAGCCTATAGTTGATAAATTGTCATCTTGGACCATAGAAATCTGGACTTACCACCAATCATGAAGCAAAATATTTAACAATGGGGAAGTTTCATACCTTTATCTCAAGTTACCTGAACAGATATTCTGAGGTTGAAGTTTGATGTGTTAAAAGTTAATAAAAAGGCCTTGTTCTGTTTTCTTTTATATAGGAGCTGAGTGTTGAGCTGCTGAATGTTTTGCATCGTCTTATACTGACCAGAGAGTCCTTTGGTATTCAGCTTGCTGCTCTAGAAGTTGTTCAGCGGATTCTTTTTGCAGCACAAGAACATATCAAGGAAAAACGGAGAAGTGCAGAAGGTAATAATGAGATAGACTTGTCCAAATTTCTAATGGCCATGGTTTTACCATCTTTGGAAAAAAGAACTCTAGGGTTCTCCTCATCTGTGGCATATTGCTAGTGGCATGCTTTGACTATGTCTTCCTGGTTCATTTCTATATTTGATCTTTTTGGTGGTAGGAGAGGACAGCAGTGGGTGTCAATATAGAATGTTCCTTGGTTGTGCTTCAAACAATTCCCCTTTTTCCTTTTGCTACTTAACATAACTGTTAAATAAAGTCCTCTTAAATTGCTAGCTCCAAGTATAGTAGGCCCACTGAATCAATGGGATTCATGTAAGTGTTGACTTACTATTTAATAATTGATTCAGTGTGTCTGCTCTCGTTGAAAGTAGCAGTTTGCCTTAGGCAAGCATGCATTTGCTAGAACTAACACAGAAGCCAGACTCCATAGCATCAAATAGCGTGTGAAACAAATGTAGTACAAAACCATCTTGTGCAAGTAGAAGAGTGGTGACAACAGTCATAGGAGGAGTTGGTGGCTGCTCCAAGCCAGCTTTGTCCCTGCACTTGAATGCTCTTTGGAGCCAAAACACTATGAGAAGGGTAGCTTGGAAAATCTGCTGTGCCACAGCACATGTGATTTGGCCTGTTTCCCCTACAGGAGGGCTTCGAGAAATAACCAGAGGAGCCAGCCTTTGGAGGATAGAGGATAATAGCCGCCTCCTTTCATTGTTGTCACTAATGGTGCATCACTTTTGCCATCCTCATTATCTCATCCTCATCTTCCTTTGTCACTATAACCACATGCCATCCTTCCACATCTCATGGTCTTAATTAATTGTGCTGATGAGGCTTTCTGCTCCACTGAAATTCAGAAGGAATTTGGCTAGACTATTTTATCAGAAGGCATTCTTTGTCTACAAATTAAAACAGATGTGTCTTCCCATTTAAATAATTTGGGGATTATAATTTTGAAGAGATCTCAGAATACCTCAATAAAGAATTCTCAGCATCCTTTCAAAATTTTTAGTACACAGGGTAGACTAGATATTGCATAATTAAACTGTAGAATTCATTACTGTAGGGAGTGATGATGGCCAGCAACTTAGACGGTTTTCTGTTGAAATTGTACACATTCATGAAAGATAAAGCTATTGTGATAGATATACAGTCCCCTGGGATCAGAGGCAAAATGCCTCCTAATTCCAGTTGCTGGGGTACAGCAGCGGAGGATTGCTATTATCTTCACACCTTGCTTGTGGAGTTGCTGTGGGTTTCTGGTCAGCTACTGTAGGAATGCTGGACTAGGTAGGCATTATGTCTGATGGAGAAATGCTCTTATTCCTCAGGTAATAGCACAGCAGCAACATTGTGCTGAACTACTCTGAGTTTGTAGTGTACGTATTGCTGCTGGAGTGAAGCTAAATTGTGGTTTATGGTATACATTAATGTGAGATTCAGCATTTAAAATGTCTGTTGAGATGGCTGGAGAAATTCAAGTATGTACAATTGAAATGAGCCTGCTTACTTGTCCTGTTTACATCTGCCTCCATTTCCTTTCCCTTTCTCTGTTGCTTTCTTTTTGCCTGTTTTTAGACTATAAGCCTTTTCAGAAAGGGACCTGTCAAACATGTCCTTTGGACATAGAAGATGCTACATAAATAATACAAGTTACATTGCCTTATAAATAGGTTAGACTACAATTTAATAGCACAGCTTTTTACAGGAGCTTTCATTTGTGCAGTTTTATTCAGAACATTTTCAGCACTTAGATTCTGTAATTATCAAATTTGGACGTGCTATAATACAAGTGGGCATAACACCAGAGGAAGGATTCACTTAAACCCCTCCCTAAATCAAGAAGCTGGACTTCCTTAATGTTTACCTCCTCCACTAGCTTGTTGTTGCCCAGCCTATTATTAAACTTACATTTATTTTACTCATGTGGCTTATGGGTAGAATCCCCCACAGCAGATATTTGTTCATGAGTACAAGAGAGTATGTGCAAAATACATATACATATATTATGAGTCAGAGTCAAAGTGCATAAATAAGATCAATTTCCCCTGAATTTGCCTCTGAATATGTTCTCACTGCTCTTAGGAAAGACAGTACAGATCACATCTTTAATTCTGCTCCAGCAGAGCAAGCACAATTTATAAAATTCCAGGTTCTAGATAAAAGACTTTTCACTCCCAGGCAGCATTCTTCTTTTGCCTTCTGTCTTCATGGGGAATGGGCATCTTCACACAGAAGCCTACCTCTGTGCATACACTGCTCCTGCTGTGTTAGTGTAATCATTCCGTAATTCTTTCAATTTATAAACTAAAATAGGAACAGTGCAACAAGTTACTGCTTGTAAAGCTTCAAGGAGTATATTTTTTTAAACAGAAGGACACTTGTTGCTTATCTTTGTGCTTTCTTCATTTTAGTTGATGATGGGGCTGAAGAAAAAGAAACATTGCCAGAGTTTGGAGAAGGAAAAGACACAGGAGGACTGATACCTGGAAAGTCCTTAGTCTTTGCAATACTAGAGATGTGTGTGTGCATTCTTGTAAGACAGCTACCTCAGCTTAACCCGAAGATCACAGGTAGTCCTGGAATTACAGCTGGAAAACCTCAGTTATTGTCAGAGGATGGAAGCAGGCTGGTGTCGGCAGCATTAGGAATTCTCTCTGATGTTCCAGCAGTTTGCTCACCAGAAGGTAGGATGAAATTTCAAGGTATGTTTTCATTGCAAGAGAATTATGGAGGTGCCCTGCAGAAGGAGTGGCTTGTGCCATTATATTTTTAGGCAGTATATTAAAACAATATATTCACAACTTATTTTTAGCATTGTTTCAAAGGATTAAAATAGGTTTTTGAACTAACAAAGAAAACATGACTTCAGATAACATGTAAACACCCACCATGTGGTTTTTTTTAAATAAAATACAAAGCATAAATGGTCTGCATGTACAAGCAGTATAATATATCTGAGAACTCACACATTATCATGGTTCTGAAGTCATGGTTCTGAATAGCTCACCAACATAGGCCTTTTTTTTTCATACAAGGCAGATGACAGCTTATTGTCAGAACTGTCTTACTTTAAAGAGGGATTTCAGGATTTTTCTTTCTTTCTCTATCCTTCCATCCCTGCTTTCTTTATGTGCTTATTGTAAGCCTTAGGCCCAAACAATGTTCTCTTAACATTTCTGTATAGCATCTAACTATTATGGGTGCTTAATAAGCATTTTTATTAAATAAATTTGCATTTGAGAAACAGCTATTTTTATAAACACTCCAGTAATCAACACATCTTCCTCTCAACTCTGAAGTAAAAAAATGATAAAGCAGTCTTACTCTCTCTCTCATGACTAAATCTCATTTAAAAGTTTGGCAAGTTTCTTGTTTGAAAATGTTCTTAATATGCAATTAAAACACTATGTTAAAACCTGTTTCTCTCTCCATCTGTTTGATTTACATCTTGCCTTTCTCCCAAAATGGCAAAGATTAAATTTTACACTGTATATTATTTAAAGTGTATTACAGGAAAAATCCCTTGAATCCATGATGGGGACCACTGTGCATACCTAATCCTCTAGCCTTTTTGTGTGTCAAGTACCACTGTGAAGCAACCTTTCATGAAAGACAAATGAGTAGAATGGTGATAGAGAATAGAGTGAGCCTTAAACAACACTAGCTGAGAATAGCCCTTGCTGAACAAATACTAGGGCTGGCCTTCTCCCCAGTCTTATGGTTGCAATATTGTTGTTTTCCTTTATCTGAGATACTTGTTAGTTAACATTTAGTGAACATAAAAAAGTGAACATAACATTTAGTGAACATATCATTTCACACTTTTATCATGTCTTGCAGGAAGCATTGCTGTTCTTCCTACTATCTTATATCTGATTATTGGAGTCCTGAGAGAAACTGCTGTAAAATTACCAACTGGACAGTTACCTTTAACTGTTGCTGCATCATTACAAGCTCTTAAAGGAGTGCTGTCTTCTCCCATGGCGCGGGCAGAGAAGAGCCGAGCTGCTTGGAATGAATTGCTCTGTAGTGCTTTGGTTACTATCCTTAATTTTTGGAATCAAGGTATGTCAGGCTGAAGGTGAGGTTTGAGTATCGTTCAGCATAAGAGAAATGATTTGCCAGCAGTTGAATATGATCCATGCCATATGAAATGAGTAAGTGGAATTTGAGCATCCACAAATTTTGAGATCCATGGGATTGGGTCCTGGAACTAAACCCTAGTGGATACCAAGGGCCCAGTATACTGTCTCATTAGGAAAAAGCAAATAGCCACCAGCACCTAGATAACAGTTATCCAAGAGGTGAACTGCTGAAGAGGGCAAGGGTGCAGGTTGCTTGTTAATTCATTTGTGTTGATATTTGTAGGATCTGGTATCTTCTCTCAATGATCCTATTTTACTCCTTTCCTAGCTCAGTTGGCTTTCTTCATTCCTCTGCACTCTCCGTGAATTTTGGCTCACACAAAAATTTTAGTACTTCTTGATCACTCCTTTTCTTCTTTACTTTTTCTACATCTATTTATACTCAATCTCCACTTTTTTCCCTCGTGTTTTTAAAACCCTTTTGTCATTTGTTTCTCTTGCTGGACTTTCATAGATAAATGTTTTGAGGGTGAGCTCTGGGAGATACGTACATATGAATATTGCATGAATCTGTCATACTAAAAACTTCCATGTGTCTAGCCCAGAGTTACCTGCTGCATCTGACAACCAAGGTCTTAGGTGCACATGTCCTAAGTTTATCAGGAGATGCCATGTATCAAACCTGTGGCCTTCTCCACAGACTGTATGCTTTGCAATTGTGATCTCACTATTTTCATGGCAGGGAAAAAATAGTTCCCAACAGGGTACAGTGAATAAAATCAGCCCTCAAAGTCCAGCTTCCTGTAGCCATTCCAGTATTTCTGCCCACTCCAAGTACACTAATGCTTAGAAGCTTCAGAACTGTGAACCCAGATAAGCACCCTGTCATCTAGGAAAAAAAATATTCTTCAGTAACCAAAAAAACCCAAAAAACCAAATATGCAGAGCACAGCTAACCATTAATATTTTGTTACTTCGTAACATTACTGACCCAAGCATACAGTATTCACGATGTCCCCTCACCAGCTATCTTTTTATGGTTTGTTTGATGTTGAACAGGTAAGTAAAAACAACCTACATTCTGATATCTTCCACATCTGGATTGGATTGTTTTTGTCATTGGTAGATGACGCCCACCAAGAATTAGACGAAAGCAGTCTACTAGCTGCCATCACAGTATTTATTTTGTCTACAAGTCCAGAAGTTACTACCATGGAGTGCCTTCAGATGAGTTGCATTGAAAAGTTTAAATTAGCAGTGGAATCTAAAGATCCTGTTGTAAGTACTACTTAAATTTATTTAGAAATTTTCTGTTATTTGCTATATGCTTATGTTCTGCTTTCCCCTGAAGGAAGGTAGCAATGGGAAGAAAGTGCTGTTAGAAAATGTTAGGATACACTTGTCTGCACAAGGCAACACAGCAATTATTTATCTGCCCAGGCTTTTAAATTGGAAGCACTTTTCTGTTATTGTGATCATATTCTACCAGGAAATTTTGAACTGATAGGCAGTATAGGAGTATGTAAAATAAATACTGAATTCAGAGTTGTTACACTTGCTTGAAGCTCTTAAGAAAGTGGGGAAAATGAGCACACATTTGTATCATTTTATTCATAGCAACATTAAATGCATTCTACACAGATAACAGTTTTTACACAATTGGTTATTACTTTGTCACAGTTGTTTATAGCTTGCAAACGTGGTACAAGTTCTTTTACTTGATAAGAAGATGAGATTGTCACTTTGAATTTCTTTATGCATTGGACATTGACTTTTTTGCATGGTCTTGCCACAAGAAAACATTTAAAGATCTGTTGAGAAACCATCCTGCATCATTCGCTCTCCCCATTGCTTTTGTTAGTGAAAGTGAAAACTTGCAAAGGTCATTTATAATTAAATTAGATCTGTATAATGATGGTACACAAGCTTATTAGTCTTAGTAATTTAACTGAGAAATCTAAAATCATTTATCCAAGACAATTCCAAAGCTGTTGGTCTCCATAAATATCTTCTCAACAGCAAACATACCTCAGCATATCTACTTGAACTTAGATTGGATGGCATACCTTTGGTCACTGTAATTGTGCACAGCATTGCTTGCAGCCAGAGGAAATAGGAAAAGAGCATAGGGCAAGCATATATTATTCAAAGAGAAGGAGAAAACTCCCTTCCATTTAGCAATTATTATGATTAGAGCTATACCTCTGAAAGCAAGCAATTTCAGACTATAGATTAATGTCTCCTTCCTAATTCCTAACATGGACACCTTGATGGACACTTCCTATACCTTAACTTCTGCTCCAAGTAAACACTACTGCATAATTCCATCATGCATCCCAATCCCTGCATAGCACATCACTAGTGCTACGGAAGACATGAAAGGAACAGAAGGTTTGGGTGGTTGCAAGATCTACAAAGAGCAGATTTGTAGCTTAGTCTTGTGCACAGTTAGTCCATCTTTTTTAGTCCCATCCACTCCCCCTTTTAGGGAAAGTTTTCATTATGTTTAATGGATGTAGTTCCAGATAAACCTGATACCTTCTCTGTGTCTCGTTGTCATCACTGATGTGTTTTATGAAAATGCAAAAGATGGGCTTATTGGTGGGTGTTCCTAAACCATGGAACTCCCTTCCTTAGGATGCCAGAGAGGTTCCCTCCTTCCTTTTTGATTTGAAGACTATTGGGAACTAACTGTTTCATAGGAAAAGTGTTTTTTTATTCTTAATATGCTATACTGTTTTCTCTTTGTGCTCTGTAATGACTAGGCTTTAAATGATTTTTTTAATTCTGTAAGAAGTTTTAAAAATAACTGTATGTTTTATCTATAAGTGTTTTTACTTGTAATTCTTCTGATTTTGTAACTCACTTTGAGACCTGGCTTTGGAGAAAAAGAAGCAGGGAACAAATGAATCAATACAACATAATACAGATACATAGGATTTCACTTGTAAACATAATGCAAATTTCAGATAATGTTGTATATTTAGATGCAAGGTTCTCTCCTCCTGTCTGTTGTACTTATTTCTAAATATATGTGGATTCCTTTCTCATTCACACCTCCTTTTAAAAGGAGCTTCAGTGGCATGTTCAGTGAGGCTAATTAAATATGTGCTGATTGCTGTGCTACTGCACTTAAACACTCTACTCTGAAAACTAAACAGTAATACTTCTTCCAGTTCTGAAACAATGATGCTTGTTTCACAATGAGAGCTCTTTCACACAAGGCTTTTATGGTGGGATTGTTAGCATTGGCAAATGGGGGCATGATGTTGCTGCTTTTCTCCTGGCCAGGACTCAGTATTGTTCTAGAGAGTTCCCTTTTACAGACATCTTGATTTAGACCAGGTGAGTGTTTGGGATATGTGGTAGACCTGTTTACACAAGGTTTGCCTTGGCCTTCTGTACTCATTTTATTTCCAGTACAGGAAGAATGACTGGGAATGTCATGAGTGAAGCCTTTCTGAGGTGTTGCCACAATTTCTCCCAATAGTTCAGGTCACTTTTTAAAAGATTCCAGTGGAAAAGGGGCCAATTCTGAACCAGTTAAGCCTTTCCCCATGGTATATTTCCTCAGTCTTATATTCGTCTTTTTAATATTTCCTTATTATTTGATTATTTTTCTTCCTTTGAGTGTTTCACATTCTCTGCTCTGCCTCCAGTGAAACAAGTACAGCTCCCATTCACTCACACCCATTACAAAAGCATGGGAAAACCTGTTAGGTGTTTATTCATAAACATGCCCCCTATAGGGTACTGGTAGACTGCTCAAATGTTCCCCAAGAAAATACTTTCCAGAGTCAGAAAAACTCCACTAAAGTTAGCTGCCTTGAATCCCCAGTCTAATGCATACATACTGGGCTGGGAGAGAGGAGTTAGAAAGCCACATTCCCCCCCCTTAATTGTTACTATGCATCGTCTACATGACTAAGAAGGCACAAATTCATTTCTTTCTTTCTCTTTGTTCTCTTTTTCCTCTGCTGTTGAATCCAAGAGTAGACCATTCAGCTGGGATTAGAGAAGCCTTTTGCTTCTGATAGTTGTAGTAGTATTTAGGATGGTCACACAAATGCAAGTCAGAATCTCAATTATCTTTTTTGTTTTTCTAACTTAAAACTCTCCTGATTCTTTCTAGGTACAACTTAAATGTTACCAGCTGCTGCTGACAATTTTTCAGTATCCAAATCAAACTGTCTCATATCCTTACATTCATTCATTAGCACCATCAATTGTTAGCAAACTTCAGGAAACAGAAAAAGCTAAACCTGAGAATTCTGCTGAACTTCAAGTTATACAAGAAGGAATAAAGGTGGTGGCTGCTATTGTAGCCCTTGCCAAGGAGGAACATCGTAAGTGTGCATTGATAAGCCCAAACACATTTGGCAATTGGAATTAATTGTAGATTAAAATATGAGAGTTAATACAACATCCTTCCCTTAATGTCTTTAATTTTATTTTTAATCTGGTAAGTAATGGAGAGGATTTTTTTCCCAAGATCATGCATCTGAGTGTAATGTAGTGTTACTGTTGTGTGCCTTCAAGTTGTTTCTGACTTACGGTGACCCTAAGAACCTATCACAGGGTTTTTTTTTGCAAGCTTGCTTTTGTCTTCCTCTGTGGCTAGCCCAAGATCACCCCAAGAGTTTTCATGGCTAGCAGGGATTTGAATTCTGGTCTCCATAATCTTAGTCCAACACTCAAATCACTACACCACACTGGCTTTTTGAGTGTACAGTGGGAAAGATCATATCAAGTTCTACCCTGTTCCTATTTGGATAAATATTTTCATTCTCATCATCTTCGAGGAATACTCCCCAGGTGCAGTTTCTCCCTTTTCCATCAGTTTAAAAAAAGTGCTCTATCAGATTTTCGATATAAACATCAGCAGTATGGTTGGTACCACTTCTATTCAAGTGAAACCTGTCCCTTTTATGTGCTATGACTTGTCCCAAAACATTCCTCATTGCCTAATAAATCCAAACCCTTCTTCTCTGACTCTACCATCTCACTCACACACTGAAGTCCTTCAGCTGTTTCCCTGACCTTGAGCATCTAATAATAGGTAGAATGTATACCACAGTCACTGACTGCTCCACAGCGATGTCTACCAGTTTATCTAATGTTAATATTTTGGTAGGGAGAAATGCCCATGTTCAATACACCTAATTAAAGGTAAAATTCTAAAACATTATGATGCCTCTCTTAACACATAAGGTAATATACAATGATCTTCCACTAATGCAGAGTAAAATTATTATAAATAGATAGGATTAATCTCTGTTCAGTTATAACTGTAAGTGACATGGATTGTAAAGCTTACCTTAGAATTATGATTTGAGACACAGTGAAATGTGAGGCAGTTGGCTGCAGTTAACTCAGTGCCATTGCGCTCAGTAAGATGCCTCAAATCTAATATGTCAGATTTGTAATGGTGTAAGAGTTCATGCAGAGCCAAATATATATTTTATCAGTTTGAGTTTCAATTTGCCCCCAGTACCTTTGTACACTTTACAGAGGGTAAATATAGTATCTTAAGATAAAAATATTCCCAGAAGCTGGGAATTTTCCATCTACTCTAGAATGTTGGTCTCAGAAGTCCCAATGTTAAGAAGCAATGAAGAGGTCAGAGGGTAAGGAGCCAAAGAGGAATAAAGGGTTTACTGTCACTGTAAAACGAGTTGGGCAGAATCCGCTCTCCTGATACTGTTGGACTGTAGCTCCCAGCATTTCTCAATATTAGTTATGCTGGCTAGGACTGATACGAGCTGCTGTGCAGGAACATCTGGACAGCTGCACTTTGCCTCTCTATGCTCTAAGACCACTTATTAGCCCCTTCAGAATGCTGAAATGCAAGGCTTTTGTATATATCCAGACCAAGGCCATTTCCGCACTAGCCTGTTATAGTGCGATGATTCCACATTCAACATCCTCTGGAATCCTGGGGTTTGCAGTTTTGGGAGGGGCCAGCTGAACGTGGAATCATCGCGCTATAACAGGCTAGTGCGGAAATGACCCAAGATTGGTCCTGGAAAGCACAATTGTGTATTAGTGCTCTGAAAGACTATAACCCTGGGGAATAAGTAAATCCTGTTGTGTATTTAGGATTACAACCTAAATGCAACTATTTGTGAAATTAAGCAATACTGAAGAACTTTTATTTTTATTTTTAACTTTCACAGGAGCTCAGTTAGTGGTTTGCTTTCTACCAATCTTAATTTCTTTTCTTTTGGATGAGAATGCCCTGGGATCGGCTACAAGTTCAACAAAGAGTCTACATGAGTTTGCTTTGCAATATCTAATGCAGATTGGTCCACAGTATTCCTCAGTCTTTAAAAAACTAATGGCTTCCTCTCCACCAATGAAAGCAAGGCTTGAATCAGCTGTGAAGGGCAATCAGGAAAGTATCAGAGACAAGACATCGCCTCAGCATTCAAAGAATCCTGGGAAAAGCGCGAGCATTCAACTGAAGACCAACTTTCTGTGAAATTATTTGTTTTAAATGTTAAGCACTTTGATAATACTGCAGAGAGTCTTCCCCTTTCTCATTGTCAAGTAGGATGTTGATTTGCAGTTCAGTTCTGTGTTACCTTGGAAGTCAGTGCAGTAGCCCAGTTGTAGAGAAGTGACCTACCAATCAGATGATCAGTTAGTAGCAAGGGCTGCATGCACAACCATGGCTGCTAGATGTGGAATGGGAACAAATATGCTGTATCAGTTTATATATAAAGTTCCCAATCCACAAGAGGCTCTCTCTTGCTCAGTCAGGGCATATACTTTATAAAAGCATTTTTAAACACTGCTGTGTTCTCTTCATTTCTAAATACTACAACATTCTGAGTAAAATGTATTCCAAGTTTTATAAATTATGTTGGAAGCTTGATTTACTTATGTTAATAGAATCTCATATTTGACACTCTCATATTAGCACAAATAAATGGGAAGGAAATCATATCTGTGAGTCATCAGTGCACATATACCACAAGTACCATATGTATCTATACTTCTGTATTTTGTTTTGTTTTCATGTAGCAGCTCCTAGTGCATAATAGTCGGAGTTTTTAAAGTGTCCAGTTAGACATTTTAAAAGCAGCAAGTTAAACACTGAGAGTTGCTTTAGCAGAAGTCCTTATACTTACTTTTGGCTCCCACAGAGTATGGTCAATATACATCTGACACCACAAGGAAGCTTAATGGCACAAAATATGCTCACTACACTGACAAATGAGAAGGGATACTAGTTCAGGGGGTGCCACAAGAACTACAGGGTGTGACATGAAGTGTGAGTATAAGCATGGATGCAAATATTTCAGATACTTTTTAGTCTTCACTATCAAACTACAGCAATTGTGAAAAATACTAATGATGCTATCACAGTATTATTGAATTATAATTTTAATCCATAAATTCCTTTCCATTCTGTAACATGTTCTAACTGCTAAGTTAGCAAGTGACATCATTATATACAAATAATCAATGTTCTTGGAAACCCTAAAATTACTGAATATCCTAAACCCATGTTGAAGATATGTTTAATGTTTTAAGTTCTCATGAATCCTTAAGCTATTAGTAGCTTTATAATGAGACTATATCTTACAGTTATTTGGAGGACTTTATTTACAAAGTAAAGCACATATATTTGTAACTGAGGCCTTATTCTATCCACAAAATTCCACATATTTGATGAATCTCAAATGTATCATGGTAAGTAGACAACTGAAGTGTGGTCAATATGAGAATGTTTGGATTTACAGTGCCTTTGTGTAAAGGCACTGTTATTTATTGCTGATAAATTACATGGGCAAATTGATGCATCAAATATGCATCAGATCCATGGTAATAAGTAATCTTAAGATGAAATGTAATAAAGTGGGCTTGAATTGTTGTCTTCAGTTGCAGCTAAATCATCAAAAGAAACAACAAAATGGTACATTAAACAAGGGGTCATATTTTAGTATAAAAGTCTAGCTATTAACTGCTTCAGTTATTACTTTAAGAATTATATTGGCAATTGTTGCTTGTATTTTTTAAATGTCAGTATTACTTGAAATCAAATGCTAGGACAATTATGGTATTTCGATCTAAAAATTAGGGGGGGTGGGGAATATCATATATAACACTGATACTCAGGAAAAGGGTAATGTATTTTATTATAAATTTTGTACATAAAATTGTAAATTGTACAGAATTAACCATTTGAGTAAAATTCTAACAAGTCATTTTTCTAATCTACATAAAGCTAATTTTCTTCATTTCAATCTGTGTGCTCGCTATTTTATTAATAAAACTTGAATTTTAGCTTTAAAAAAGCACCTGCAACCTCTGCCTAAATACATTTTATTTTATATGTTAGCCTTTAAGTATTACTTTCTCCTCTTCATATATCTACAGTATATTTGCATTTAACTTGCTGGCTTGTAGACCTTTTGCTTTGCCTCTCCACGTAGCATCCCAGTAGAGTCTTTCTGAGTAATATCTGAACCAGAGTTGGGTAATAAAAATATATGATCTACAGCCTGGACAAAATAGTATTTCAGCAAGGAGGGCTGCTATAACTCATTCTACAGATATTCCAGTATGCATCTTGTAGGAAATCCTGTACCAGACTTAAAATGCCCACGTATTTCAACACTGTTTCTAACAGTGATGACACTTACTGGAAGCTAGGACATTTTGGTGCTAAAGGCAAAGGGCAATATGGAGTGCATTTCCCATTCCACATATAAAAGACAATCAGACTGGCAACTGAATCTTACTTCAATGGTGTCAACAGAACGTTGTCCTTCACAAATCGTAGAGGCAGCAGGCAACTTTAGGAAGAATTCCAGGCAGACAACATGTCACACAGCTGTCCTCCACTGCTCTCTCTCCAATCATCTGCTGTCTGAGGCAGCCACTTACTCGACTTTGCATAATGATAGGGATGACCCTTTTTACAAAGCCAGCATTTATTGTCCAGCCATCATTTATTGTGTACTAGTAAGATGAGAATTTCATTTATATATACATTGATTGATTTATATTTATAGATCTGAATGCCATTTTGGGGGTTCTTAAAAACTGCATAACATAAGAAACAACATAAGAAACAATGGATATATATAAGAATGAAAACACTACATACCACACACTTAAAAACCACACAGTAGGAACAGAAATCTGATGTCTTTCCATTCCTTTCTTCCTCTGCTATTTCTTCCCATGAATCAATTGTGTGGAGAGGAGGAAGCTATTCTAGAAAATGCAAGGAGCTGATGTGTCCCCACATTCTGCTAGACTTAGCTCTGATCTGTCAGTGACAGCCATTATGCTTAAATTTAATGAAGTTGCTTTATCCTTTTTTAAAACCATGCTTAATCTTTTAAAAAGCTTGTATTCTTAACACCACCTTACCCTCAAATACGTAAGAAATTTCTACAACCCTCCCATACTCCATAGGACAAATTCCCTAGTTCTAGTAGTTATGAATCTAATTCACTCCAGGTTATAAAAATAACTTAGTATTGGAGACATACTTTTGTCAGCGATAAACTTGTCCAAGGTAATGTTAAGATGGAAAATGACAGATACACCCAAAAGAGGAACTTGTGGAGGCACAACATTTTAATGGCCTAGAGATCTGGGGGTATCCAGCCCAGATCATATTACACCAATATTAACATCTCTCCACTGGCTGCCAATTAATTTCCCCATAAGATACAAAGTGTTGGCCGTCATCTTTAAAGCCCTGCATAGTTTGGGTCCAAGTTACCTACAAGATCACCGCCTCCTTTACTCTACATTCAGGTCCTCTGGAGAACATTTACCTGAGTCAGCCAGGACTAGGCTGGTAACTGTACCCCAGAGGATGTTTTCTTCAGCTGCTTCCAGACTGTGGATTGACCTGCCAGAAGAGATTCGATAGCTGAATAAACTGTCTGAATTTAAAACAGCATTAAAGACCAGTTTCTTTTTCTTTTTTTAATTTTTTTTTATTGATTATACAGGGGAAAAAGCAAAACAAAAAAATAAAACACCATGTGATACACATAATAGTGAAACAAAGAAATTTCATCAAAAACAAGCTTACGTTATTATTTCTAATACCATTACAATCATAAACTTATTCAGTTTATTCTATATCATACTACTTGTATACTTTTGTTACCTATCTCTAGATCTCATTCTCATTATACTCATTATTATTATAATAATTTCATTCTTAATTCTATATTTTTCCCTTACATTTAATCTATTGCTATTACTTACTATTATTACTTAACATATCAAACTATCTCTAAAGGTAAACCCACTCCCCAAAGCCAATTATGTTTCAACTTACTTTTTTTTTTGTTTTACAAAAAAATTAAACAACACAAATCCAATATAAACAATATCCCACATAATTAACAAAAAAAGTGAATAAACCCACCCCCCCAGAGCCAACTTTTTATTTAATCCAGTTTCCAAAATTGCCATTCTTCTTGTGAAAGGGTAACTTTACCATCTCTTATCAAAGCTTTTTCCAAAAATATTTTCCAAATTTCTTCAAAATCATTCCCTTTTACAAGATCTTTCATAAATCTAATTCTACAAGTTAATTTATCATTAATTGCAATTTTTCACACTTCTTTATACCATTCCTCTATTTGAAGTTTTTCATTTGTTTTCCATTTTTTTGCTATTATTAACCTCGCTGCAGTTAACAAATTTGTTATTAATTCCTTCGTTACCTGGGTACACTCAACCTTATTATATATAGACAACAACGCTATATTTGGACATATTGGTATCTCAGCTCCTTTTATCTCTTTTATCTCTTTAAAAACCTTTTGCCAAAATTCCATTATCTTATTACAATTCCACCACATATGCATATATGTACCGATTTCTTGACATCCTCTCCAGCATAATCTTGAATATTTCTCATCTATCTGATTTAATTTTACTGGAGTCAAATACCATTTCCGAACTATTTTATAATAATTCTCTTTTATTCTTATCAATAATTTTTTAAAATGACATTGTTTCCAAATTTTTCTCCATTCTTGTATATCTATATTTTGTGATGTCTCTTCCTCCCACATTTTTCTAAGGTAATCCTCTTCTTGTTGTTTTGCCAATATTTTATATATTTCACTTGTAATACTCTTTAATATTTCATTTTCTTGCATATTTTCTCTTTGACCAGTTTCTTCTGGCAGGCCTATCCAGATTATTTTTAAATTATGAATGTTAAACTGTAGATTGATTGTTTTAATATGCATTGGTTTTATATGCTCTTTCAACTGATACGTGTTTTTAACTGATGTTAATTTGTTTTTAACTGATGTTATGTATTGCATTTTAATCTGTTGTTTTATGCCTTGATCCATAGGGAGAGGCAGGTAAGGAAAAAAGTATATCAGTAGTACTCACAAAATGCTGGGCAATGATATCTGCTTACCTACAAACTAAGGAATTAAAATCTTTCCATACCTCAATGACCACTTCCTGATCTTCAGCTCTAAGAGTTACCTTTATTAAAACACTGACCTGTTTGAATAATCACAGAGTTTGGATTCATTGTGAACTATGAAAGGTTGGTTCTGGAGTGAACCTAGGGCCTCAGTTGAACCAGACTGGACTCAAAGCTCAGGAAACTCCTTCAAGATACAGCATGCAACATCAATTCCCATTATAACCACTTTTATTCCAAGGCTTGCAGGAGAGGCTGCAGCATGAGAGATACATCCCTTTAGAGTCAGAATAGGTATGTTCTGTATGTGTCTCCTTTACCTCCACTAGTGGCTCAAATGGTAACCAAGATTCAGATGGACAATGGAAATTGTGCACTAGTTGTATTTGTTGTATTTGTTGTGGCCTTCAGCTAGCAAAATAAACTAATTGAATGGAAACTGTATACTAGTAACATCTTGAAGGCTCAGGCAATCTTGAATTGCTCCCCTGCTCCAACAATCCACAGAAAGGCACAGTGGTTCCATCACACCCAAATCTCCTGATCTAGAAGAAGAGCAGGATATGCTGTCCAGACCTGCAGAAATTGCACCTTTTGGTTTTGAAGCTCTATCTAGCTACTTTCCTCAGTAACTCCCAGCCTTTGCTATTTTCTGCTAGTAATACAGTGTCATATGCATAGTTGTCAATTGCCTTTGCACTTTCTTCAGTAATCATTCAAAGTTTTTGCTATTTTCTGGCAGTAGTATGGTGTCATCTGCATAACTTAAGGTGTTCATGTTCCTCCCACCAATTTTCACCCTTCCTTCCTCTTGAGTCTAGTCCTACTTTATATATTATATGTTCAAAGTACGAGTCAAACAAATAGGGTGATAAAATGTAGCCTCAACTGACCCCCCTTGCCAATTGGAAACCATTTAGTTCCTCCACATTCTGGCCTGATGGTAGCCTCTTCTCCTGTGTACAGGTTAGTACATCAGGACACTGTCGTTTTCTCACAGTTCCTCTCACTTCTTCTCACTGAGTTGTTTTTGTTCTCTTTGTGTTGCAGTTGGTTTTGGTTTTGGAGGGTAAACAGATATAGCTGTCAAATGTCTTATCTAAGTTAGAGCAGTAGCAGTTGCCCTCATAGAGCTCACACAACAAACCTGAGTGAAGAGGACAGGAGAATCACAGTCAAGTTGGAAAGGAATGGGGGAGTGGAGGATAAATCCACAAAACGCAGCGTCTCAAGCAGGCAAATCTACATAGATTGGGAGAGTCTTTCACATCGTCCATTTTCACACACAAGGAGTTTCCAAAATTCAAAAGGGGAAAAAATCAGTTTTGCAAAATGGATCTCGCTGAAAATTTAAACTAAGTACTTCTGGGCTGTTAGTTCGTTTTGAGTCTAGAGCAGAAGGAAAAAAGAAACGAAGGATTCTCTTCAGCTGTGTCTTGGCGAATGAGGGGAACTCCAGGAATTAGGCACAGAAAAAAAACAACCTTCAGTCTGATCAGGAAAGCAGAAAAGCTGAGTTCAGTTTATCTGTTGTATGATAGTTGTTAAATACCTTGTGCTGGGCTTCTTCTTCGAGCAACCAACAGACTATTCCAAAGAAGCGTGAAGGAAGGGGAGGAAATCCTCCTGGACTCACGGACGTCCTCTGCAGAAAGTTAATTCAAAGTCTGAACTAGGAGGTCTTTTTGCCCTATCCCCAACTCAGATCTTCCAGCTCTATCACATAATGAAAAAATAAGCAATAGTGTGTGTGTGTATATAGACATGTGTGTGTGTGTGTATGAATAAAATTGGCCAGAAGAAATTCTGTGGCCAGTGTATGAAGAGAGAGGTAATCCCTCCCATCTCCTCCAAACTGCTGCAGGCAAAACGAAAAAATAGCGGTGACTTTGGTTGCCTCCTCTTGGTTCACCATACATGTCCTGTCTTCGCTCCTGGTCGCAAATCCACCTCTGGCAAGACCTCTTTAGTTCAGGGGTACTTGGAAAGCAGGTATGGGGGCCCCCCAGTATCAGCAACCCACAGTAGTTGTGGTCTTTGGCAGAGCACGCCAAGGACCATGTCTCCAGCTCTTGTATCTGAACCGGAAGTCGGAAATCAAATAATGTTCAAATTTCTCCATGGACCACCAAAATTTTCTTGCGGACCATCAGTTGTCCACAGACCACTGGTTGGCGACTGCTGACCTACATAACCAAAGGCTTTGCTATGCTCTGTAAAGCACAGCTTGGTTGTCTTTTGAAATTATATCTTGTGTTTAATCATCCAATGTATATCTGTAGTATGATCCCTAGTGCCTCTTCCTTTCCTGAATCCAGACTGACATCTGGCATTTCTCACACCACAGCATCATTTTGCTTGCATGGGAAATGAATGCAATGGCTCTGTGGTTGCTGCAATCACTGGGGTCCCCTTTCTTAGGGACTGGAAGGCATACTGAGCATTTGCAGTCTGTGGGCCATTGTTTTGCTTTATATATTTGTTGACTGTTTAATCAGAACTAGAGTAGATTATGTTTCTGTCGCTTAAAGCAGCTTTATTTGTATGCTATCTATCCTGGTGATTTATTTCTCTCAAGTGTTTTGAGTATGCAGTTTCCATGTCACTTTCTAAAACTGTAGGCTCATCTTCAAATAGTTCTTCCTTGAATCTCTTATCCTTGCATCTGTATATAGTGTATAGTGTATAGCTTCCATTGTATATAGTGTATAGTGTATAGCTTCCATTGGCTTTTTTATTTCTACTTGATCATATAATGTGATCTGCTGGTCATAGAGCATTCCCCTTCTCAGTTTAAATTTCCCTTTGATTTCTTCTCGTAGAAGAGGTCTCTTGTTCTTTCTTTTGTGTTATCATCTTCTATTTCTCTGCATTGACTGTTACACCAATTGACTGTTACACCATTGACTGTTACACCATTGACTGTTACACCAATTCTCCTTGCTCCTGTGCACAAAGTGCTGAACAGTTGTATTCACATTTCTGATTCTATTTCTGTCCCCTTTTACTTTTGCTTCTCATCTAACCTTAACTGATTGAAGAGTTCCACCTGTCATCCCTTGTGGTTTCTCTTCCTTTTTGGTTGCAGATAGTATCTTTTTGCATTCCTCCCTGACAATATCCCAGAGTTCTGGCTCCTAGTCAATTGGGCTTAATAGTGCAAATGGGTTTTTTTTAATCTTTAAATTCTATGAACATGTTCTCCAGGTTCTATTTTACCACTATGGCTGGTTTAGTGTTTTTCTAACTTTACTCTCATTTTTGATATTAGAAGTTTGTGGTCTGTTTCACAGTCTGCTCCTGGTCTTGTTTTTGCCCAGAGAGTGGAGTTTCTCCACCTTCTGCTTCCAATTTATGTAGTCTATTTGATTTCTATTTGATATTGGCCATCAGGTGATATCCATGTATATACTTGCCTCTTGGGTTGCTTGAAGAATGTCTATTTGATTTCTATATTGGTAATTACCTGATTCAGAATGTCCTATTCCAGTCCACTTTAGCTCTTCAAGTTCTGCAGAGTACTAATAAGTGTTAGCTATGGTGCCAACTGCTGTTGTCTCTGAGAGATCCTCTACTGGTGTCACCACCACCCCACTACTACTGCTGCCCAGGAGCTGTTTGGCACATTTAGTTTGCCTCTTCAAAAAAAGCCTGTGTAAAACAGGAGACCTTACCAATAGCACTGCTACTGTCAGCAACCTTTTCTTGCCTCAGAGAAGCACACAATCCCACCACCATGGAAAGGTGGTGGGGCCTGCTTTGCTGTAAGAACAGGCATTTACACTAATTCCATTTAAGAAACTGTCACCATCTCACATCCAGAAAATCTGAAAAAGGTAAATGGCTATGTTACCTCTTAAAAAACATAAATCAAGTACAGACTGGATGCATAAAGGTAGCTCATATCCTGCATTCCACACTATTTGTATTGCCATAAAGTTAACAACAGGATGTTTCAGTTCAGTTATTTAGAGTCTGACTATAACCAACAAAAGCTGTATTTAAAACATGTGGATGTATAACTGAAATGGCTTCAAAGACAAGGTGCTTGTAGTAAATATATTAGCAGTGAAGTACAATGTTACATGAATAAACCTTGTTCTTTTTAGTTTATTACAAGTTGTCATAAAACACTGTTTGCTATTTATTACAGTGGCAGTCCCAATGGAAATTTACTTAGCCCCATTATTTCCAGTATGGGTTTGTGTCATTTCTTCACTCACAAGGTACTCTTTTCAAACAGTGCAGGCAGGCAGGCAGGCAGGGAAGTAAGCAGTCAAAAAAATTATAAAAGAAAAGAAGATCTATGGTTACTTGAAATATATCAATTACCTATACATCAGAGATTAACAGAAATTACTTACCAAGCACTATGCAAGGTATATACCAATGTTTAGACCTACCTAAAAAGGTGCCTAGATAAAAGTATTTTGCTTATGACATCCTAATAAACTGAAAATCTGGAGAATGAACTAAGCTTACCACCACTGATCCATACCCCTTTTCCTCTCCCCTCCCCACCTCCACCCTCATTAGCCTATCCTTTTCTTATCATGGTTATATTTGTTTAGTTCATGTAAACTTAAAAACATAGCAGCAATAATATTTTTTCTTCTAACCATCTATGCCTGAAGACAACAACTGGTTGTGGTTGTTGTTTTGTGTGCCCTCAAACCATTTCCAACTTCTGGTGACCCTAAGGCGAAGCTATCATGAGGTTTTCTGGGCGCTGAGAGTATGTGACATGCCCAAGGTCAACCAATGGGTTTCCATGGCTGAGCAGGAAACTGAACCCTGGTCTCCATGGTTGTAGTCCAATGCTCAAACGATTATACCATGCTGGCTTCCTAGTTATTGGTATGGTGGAATCAACCATCAGTTATTTGTCCCATATCTTTTACCATTAATCTGACAAGACATTAAATTCTTTAGCTTTTTTTTTTAATACAGGTCACTGTCATTCTACTCTTTCCACGACTTTAACTTACTTGCTCCCAGCAAGTTATACATTCCAGTGCTTACTGGAAATCAGTAGAAACTGGGACTTTTGAATGGTTTAACAGTCCAGCCTTATGTATATGTCAGTGGGGCTTCTCTGAGAAATGTGCATAGGATTGCAATTTAATGTCAGAAGAACTGCCTTACAGGATCATAATAAAAAAATAATAATAACTAGAAAGCAGTCTACTTTAGCTTACTTTCACCTGATTGACTTTTCATCGAAATGTACAAACTAAAGCCATTTCCGCACAAAATTGTTATAGTGCTACTAGTCCACTTTCCACATCCTATCCTTTCAACTGCAAATCCCAGGATTCCATAGGATTTTAAAAGTGGAATAACAGCACTATAACAGTCTAGTGGAAATGGCCTAAGCTTGTATGCTTTGGATGTCTGTTTATACACTGACCTGTTGTTTGCTAATGCCACTTAAATATGGATAAATATTTGTATTTTTTATATTTGCATTCCCTCTTACCACACTAATTACATCTTCTACTGTAATTGTGTGTCCACATCTCTGCCAAATGAGGCAACACTCCATGCATTTACAAAGTGATCTGCAGTCTGTAAAAGTTAATGCCAAATAAAATGTGTTAGTTTTCAAGGACATATACTTTTGAGAGTAGGTACTAAATCCTGCTGCTTTTGCTGCAAAAGACTAACACAGTTAACTTCCTGTTAACTCTGAAAGTTTTCCTTGGTGTAAGGGGAAACAAATCAAAACAAGTGCCAATCTACTGTGGCAGATGTGTCTTGCCCCCATTAACACCATCCTTATACTTCTCCTTGACATACCGGTAAATGATTTCTGCATCTTCACCCTTGTGGCTGCTGTTTTGCTTCTGCTGACAGAGTTTACATTGCACAGGAAAACGGTTGTTCGCCTTAAGGTCACCATAAGCCAGAAACAACTTGAAGCCACACAACAACAAACCATCAAAAAAGATTTTATCTTTTCTTTATAATACACTTCTATCTACCCTCCTTTCTTGCCTTTTCCCACTTGCTTTTCTAAAAAACCTAGACACTCTCTTGACTTACCTTATGTCTGTGCAATGCACCCCACTCTTTCTTGCTCTGCCATTCTATCTGCCTTCCTTCCTTCTCCCTCCCTCGCAATGCATCCCTCTTCTTGCACCCTGCTGACTGCGCCATTTGCTCTCCCATTGATCCTATTCCCTCCTTCATCTCTCCTTGTGCCCCTGCAATGGGCACCTCCCTTGGATCCCTGCCTTGCTTTTTGCACTCTGCCACTCCTATCACTCTCACTCATTTCTCCTACTCTCTCCCTCAACTTTCCTTGTACTCTCACAATGTATCCCTCCCTCACTCCATGTACTCTGCTACTCACATCACTACCTCTCCCATCTTTCCTACTCTGTTGCCTGTCCTTGCACCTTCATAAAACATCACTCCCTTGTATTTTGCCACTTTTGCTACTCATTCACTGTCTCTCCCATTTCCTCCCACTCCTTTCTTTACATCTTTGCAATGTGTCCCTCTCTTTGTTCTTGCACTCCATTCCCTTCTGGCCTATCTGTCTTACTTCCTCCTTCAGCTTTCTTTGCATCCTGATGATATGTCCCTTCGTTGCTTCTTGCATTCTGCTGCTCACACCACTTGCTCTCCTTTCTCTCCTACTCCTTCTCTCACATCTCCTTGTGCCTCCAAAATACCTCTCTCCCTTGCTTCTTCCACTTTGCTGTTCACACTGCTTACTCCTGTCTCACCCTCACTTTTCCTTGTGCTCTCATAATGCACCCATCCCCTTCTTCTTCCACACTGCTATTTATACTGCTCTCCTTTTCATTACATCAGAAAGGCAGGGACAAGCATGTCTCTTCCACAACATTTTAACATAAGGGTGCCTCCATATTTTGCCCTATATCTCAAGCTTCTACAAGCATTAGAGACTTGCTTTTTCAAAAAATGAAAGCTTGGAATCCAAGCCAAATGACAGTCCAAACAGATGCTAGGTGGCATGCCTACAATCTAGGTAAAACCTGGCTATCCAGGTGGTATGGCAGCCCTAGTTTTGCCAGTCCCACACATAAAAAGTTGTATGTTAGTGAAGGAGCTGCATGGATCTCCCAAGAAATTCCTGACTTCCCATCTGTTCCTGTAGCAATATGCCAATGCATCTTTGATCATGCCCTTGTGCCATTAGTCTAGTAAGCTAACACCAGCATGGACAGAATAAACAGACTGAAAAGATGAATGCCAGTCATAGTGAAAGTTCAGTATACGAATATTTTCATGTGCCACTATTAAGATAAGTGTTCAAAAAAGAAAGCATATTATTTCTATTTACAGTTGTATAGAGGAATTGGAAGATGGTGGGAGTCTAGGGCTAAAGGAAATTTTAGTAAAATATTGTGAAAGATTCCTGCTTCAGTAAAAGATTACATTATCTTTCCTTAAGACTTTTTCATGCTGCAGGCAAAAATGTTTCTTTGATCATTAGACAGTAGCTAAATATATTTTCTTTAAAAAATACTGACAGGTGTGACTATTGGAAGGACTTCACCTGTATAAGTGGGAGATAGAAAGAACAGTGTCATGCAGCAACATACATACATTTGCAGAACGCAGTCTCTGTTTATTAGATTAAAACCCTCGATCAGAGAGATTTTTTTCCTTCAAACCTTCTATGATTTCTTTATCAAGCAGGTGGCCTCCATAAAAGAAAATATGATGTGATATGACCCTGATTCTTTCTGTACTTGTGTTCTGTACCATTTTAAGTGGGTGAGTGTAGTCATCACAAACTACAGTACATTTCAGTGCTCCCCCTATTGTTGTTGTGTGTCTTCACATTATTTGTGACATATGGTGACCCTAAGGTGAATCTCTCACTGGCTTTTCTTTGCAGAATTTGTTCAGGGGTGGTTTGCCCCTATGTTCCTGTGAGGCTGAGAGTGTGTGACTTATCCAAAGCCATTCAGTGGGTCTTCATGGCCAAGCAGGGTTTCAAACCCTGGTCTCCCAGTATCCTAGTCCAACACTCAAACCACTACACTAGCTCCCAGGCTCCCCCTAACTTCCATGCAAATAGAAGAACAGCACATCAAGGTCAATGAGAGCTTTCTCCTTTGGCGTGTTATATTTTCTGCTTGCAGAGAATATAATTTTGAACGATGGCCCATGCTTTTCCTACACATATGTTTAATGGTATAGTTAATTCTACTACCTCAGGATTCTACCATCTAATTCTATTGTATCTGTAGACACAGTTCTAGGTATATAATTCAGGGTTTCTGGCCCAGTGTTAGTCATCAGATGATGGCATTGCTTTAACTCAGGGATAGGCATGCACAACCCATGAGGGAATGTACTTGCTACCATGATGTCAATTTATTTATTTATTTTTCAAATGCAGCCTAGTATGTGATGCATTACACTAGGCTGGGTAGGATGTCACCAGTGTTTAAGTAACTGGCAGTTTCACCTACTTCCTGCTCTGTGACATAAAAAAAAATGTAAAGGACAATAAAGAAGACCAAATAGACATTTTCAAGACAGCTTTCTAGATTCAAAATTCTGTCTTGACCCTTCCACTAATCTTTACAGGGACTGAAAAGAAGTGTACAGTATTCTACAATGCAATATCTAACGTAACAATGAGACAGAATATTAAATGTGTTATGCATATCCACGATACTATTCTTTGTTTAAACACTCCACCTCTACACTCATTTACAAAAAAGACAGGAAAAAATGACAGTTACATACTCTGAAAATATACAGTTGAACATTAAAAGATACGAGGAATTACAATTCATAGGTGGAGGCAAAATTATAAAACAAAACATAGGTTCTATGTAACTGCACAGTTTGGTCAGGAGTAAGCAAGCTGTCTCAATGCTGTGCTTAATTTTAGTATGAATTTTTATCTTGCTGAAAACAAATCAGTGTATTTTCTGTACAAGTTGACGTAATAATTCATGCTGCTAGTAATCCACTTGACACAAATCTCTTCATATTTCTAAAAATCTCCATCTGTGATTCAAGCTTATTGAGACAGCAGAATGATGAACTAAAAGCAGAAGCTATTAATTTACTGCTCTGCTGAGCTGGTGGTATCTGATGACTATGGAAGACTGTTTATATCTGGGAAGGAAATATTACCTACTAAGGCTGGATTTTGAATTATGCCACTTAATACCTTAGTCAAAATAGAGATATTTAACGCAACAGACTTGTGTTGATGTGTTAAGTAAATCAGATATGACTGACTAGGAAGAGCAGGCAAGCTCCCAGATAGCCAAGCACAACAGTGAAGTCTATCATTTCATAAGAAACAGGGACAAAGGAGAGTATTAAATGCTATTTTAGAAAAATAACTGTTTCTCAACATCTTTGTTTTCAGCACAGCATTAAATGTGACTTCCAATTTTTCAAGAGACAATATAGAACCACTTTCAATATAGCAATTTTTGTCCTATTAGTTTGAGATACAGGCTCAGTGGACCATAAAATAATAATGTCTACTTTCTTAATTCCAAATTAAGTCACAGTGATCTCCAAGCTGAGTGTAGCGGTGAAGCAATCACAAGACTCATCCAACCAGTTCCTAATGCTAAGGTACACTCAAAATACATTTTCAACATGTCAGCAGCTGGTCAGTGTGAATTAGTTTCATGTGGTATGGGAATTATGTGGATTTGCATGCATCCAGCCTGAGCTGAGCAAAAAAAGAGCAGGATTATGCAGCAGGTTCTCCGCATACTTAGCTTAACCTCTGCACTACTAAAGAGCTTCTGAAAATGGGTTGGCAACAGTATGCCGGCTGTGCATTACATTGGAAATTAAATGTGCGATGCAGGCATTTCTTGATCCTCTCACCATGCACTCAGTTTAGTCTGGTGTCAGATAAGTCATTTCAACAAAGTAATGAAAATTGGCTCAATCAACTGAAAATATATTTTTGTCACACTGGAGCTCTCATTTTCTTTTGTGTTTTCTTCTCGTATCTATTCATTTGATTTATATTTGACCTTTCAGCCAAGAATGGAACTCAAAGCGACATACAATAAAACTAAATAAAACAACTACAATCAAGCATAAAGTGAATGGAAGCATAAAAGATTTATAATACAATTTAAAAACAGATAAGTAGCAGAAAGTACAACATTCACTCCACTAAAATTCCCTTCTGAAACAAGCAAGGTCAGTTACCAAAGGCCTGCCTGAATGAAAAAATCTCTGCCTGCCAGTGGAAAGCAACAAGAAAAGAGTCAGTCCAGCTTTCTTAAGTGGGTAGTTTCAGAGCTAAGGAATGGATAATGAGAAAGCCCTCGTGAGTTGTATCTTACTCACTGTGGGATGACAGATATGAAGAGGCAATTTTAATAATTAAGAGTTGTTAGAAGTACAACAATGCTTAGCACTGAAGAACTCAGAATACCTTGCAGTAGGACAGCAATTAGGAAGGTGACCCAAAGTGTCCTCCCTCTCAGCTCTGTGTATCCTGATCCCTCTGTGATGTAAACTGATACTCTGAGGGATTTCTCTGCATCCCTTCTTCCCAGAAGTCCTTCCTAAGAATGCTAGATAGACAGCCCCCCAGTAACTTTCCTATCTTAGTATGGAGTTCCTTTAATAAAGCTTTAGTTTCTTTTAAGCCATGGTGTCTTGCTCCTTAATCAGCTCCACCACTCTGCTGCAAATAGGCACTCTCTAACAAGAATTCTTTTTTAAAAAATTAAATTTAGCTTGCCTTTTATCAAAAGTATTAGAAACATACAGTAATTTGTATTAAACTTCTGGGAACATACATGCTGCTGTGTTAGGGAAACTGACAGTCATACAGTTTTGAAAAGCCATTTAGAAAAAGTATTTAACTCACGGCCACTGCTGTGACACAGGAGTTAAAAGCAAGGACCTTTATAAGATTCACCATTTCTCTTTCTTCAAAAGGCTACATGGCAAATCTCCTACACTACTCAGGCAGGTCACTGTGGGCCTCATTTTGGAAGAAAGACAGGATATAAATAAAATCAGACAGAGAGGCAGTCTCTAAAGAGTTAATACAAAGTCCTGACTACTTAGGGTCAACCTAGTTCATTATGTGAATGCCATTAACCTTCCTATTTTGCCACATTAATTATTTCCCACTTTTCTCTGATGCAGAACCCAAGATGGCTTACCATACAGATTAAAACAGAACACAGCTAATAATCAATCATAAAATTAAAGGACAATTAATCATATTAAAACAGCACTGACTTTAAAATTTAAAAGTATTTAAAATCTAACAAATGAGAAAGTATCCCCTACAGCAACCAGAAATGGCCAAAAGCCTGTCTAAATAAAGAAGTCTTTGCCTACTGGCAGGAGGAAAGCAGAGTGTGGAGGCAACCTAGTTTACGTAATAAGCAGCTGTAGGGAAACATCTAAATAGCCTTGGGACCTTCTGTGCAGGTTTATCTTTCTCCCCTTGCCATGTCCTCAAAAATTCATCTCTCTGAAGCAGCTGTCTGCCTTTAAAGGAAAACCTTCATGGTTGCTAATACAAACTTCTCTTTAAACATAAATATCAGCTTTAGAGAGAGAGAGTGTTTTTCTCAGAAGCATGGGTTGGAGAGAAAATTACACTCTACCTCTCACTCTCCCATGATCTGCCAGTCACATAACAAAAAGAAGCACTAATTGTGCTCATATGGAGGGATAGTCATGTTGGCCACGCAGCAAAATATAACAAAATCCAAAATCCACAAAAGGTGATGCCTTTATTCCACCATCTAAAATGCAGAAATTACATCATATAAGCTTTTGAAGCTTCACTGGCTTCTTCATCAGGCAAAGATGTCAAACATCATACAGAAGAAAAGTGATGGTATTAGAGTCACAGCATTTCTTCTTAGATGTTACTTCTGTTGTCAATTAAGATGGTCTGGAAGGATATCAATGCAGGCAGAGATCACTCCCTTTCTTGGCCATGTGGGGACTGGGGACAAAGATTAGTAAAACACATGCAATAAAATTTCAAATCCATTAGCAGCAGCAAAGCAACTTCCATTGAGATCCAGGCAAACTCTGACATGTGCAAGGCTAGCTGCCCCTTTTTTAGACAAAAAACCAGTGAATTTCCCAAGAAGTCTTTGTGCTGTTACATCTGGAAAAACTTTTATGTGCTGTATAGGTAAAACTTCCCAACTGCGGTCCAAATGAGACTACTCCTGAGGAGGAAGTGCTACAAAGATGGTTTTGAATTGACAATATGAAAGGCCATGACTACATAAAGCTTGACAATGTATAATATGTTCATGTCATGGAAAATCAAAATGTTCAACTGCCATTGGACCTTGTCTCCCAAGAATCTACATATTGACCAAAGAAATTTCAAAGGAACTTGTATGACTGTGTATGTTGCAATCTTGCTTTTAGATGTTTCTCAAATACTGCTTGAAAATTACAGCTTTTTTCAAAGATGATATGTTTTCTCAGGGTGAAGAGCAACTTGCCAATGAAGCCAAGAAACTCTTGATGAATAAAACCATTTAGGTACGAGCATGCATAAACACAAAAGCCCCTAAATCAAAATCAAAACCATCACTGAGCATTCAGAGTTATTGTGGTTATGGTGACTACAGCTAAACAGCAGAAAATAAGTTAGTCATCCTAAAATAGGTACGGTACGACAAAAGAGGACAAACGTCTCAGTTGAACAACACCAACATTGTATGGCATGGTCTGGTAATTCCTGATTGGCTGGAATGAACAGCTGAAGTTTTCCTCATTACTTCAGCTCTGTGTAGTACAACACAAGCAGGATATTTAAGCAGGGAGTTCACTTCCTGTCTGCTGGACCTAAAAGTTTGAGCTGGCTACATCTATAGAATGCTTTATTCACTCATTATACATCTTTTGTAAAGAGAATTACACTAACAAAATCCTGTTAGCCCTGTTTAAATAGAACCTGCTATGAAAAATATTCTAAAAACCTTTAAAAGAATGGGGATTGAAATCCTGAAACCTTTGTCACTACATTTTTCAAAATCAGCTTTAAAAGATTTGTGAAAACTTTTTAAAAAAGATTTAGATTTTTTAAAAAAAGTTTTCTCATACACTACACAATACAAAATCTGCATTACGTAAAGTCCTGAGGCACAAACCACACTGACATGACTAATCAAAACATTTAAAGTATTTAATATGCAACCTTTAACACACTCCTTGTTGCAGCACATTACACAAGCTGGTGAATGGTAAACACTGTGTCTTACAGCTGATACAGTTGCACTTAATGATTGCCAGGATCCAAGATATGATGAGAAAGCCAAGAATCCTAAAATGATCCTAAGTTTACATTTTCAAGGACTATATAATGCAAAACTGAGAGAAGAAGTGATCTTTCTATGAAGCTTCACTAGAACATTTCTTTAATTTAAAAGATTTAAAGCCGGAATATTATCTTGTTGGATGAAAAAATTTTTTTCAAGAAGATGTCTGGAAAACCAGACAGACTGAATGAGACATTTTACTGCTTAACACTCTCAGTGGATAAATCAAGTAAGTATTTAATTTTGACTGTTCCTTTTGGTGTAAATGGAAAATAATTTGAAACCAGAATAACTTTATAAAAACTGTAAGAGATTGAAACATTTATTTCTTTATAATAACATCTTTAATGTGTGTACAGGGAATAGCTAGAGGGGTTTGAAACAGAGTTAAAACAAACAACCTTGCTAAGCATCGAACCCTAGGAACAATAACATATTGTGTTCAGCTTACATATTCCAAACCATATGAATAAGATCTGAATAACATTCATATTATCCTCAGCTTTCAGTATCCTGAAAAAGTTTTATACACTTAGAAGTACTGGATTCTTCTCCATTTTACGGTCAAGCCAATGAAAGATTTATATTAAATCTGTAACCATCTAAATGGTTAAAAAAAAAGGAAATGTTTTAAGTACAACATGACTAAAATCCAAATAGCAAATATAATGTATTCAGAACATCATTCTCAGAATTTTCCTCAAATATACCATATTTGTCTCATCTATAACTGATTACAAGAGGGAGTGAACTTTTGGCCTGTAACTAGTTAAAGGTTTTCAATCAAAAATGATAAGCTGAGTAAAAACACTTGCGCCACATGTAGCACCTTTAATTGTTTTGCTATGAAAATATTTGGAACAAAATGAGTTTGGCCAAGTTTGAATCCCTTAAAAAAAGATAAAAAGTGACTGAAATGTGCTATCCTTCCCAGACTGGGCAAAAGTCTACCTATCCTCCAATTTGTTCTGTATCAATCCCTCATGCTAGGTTTAAGTAGTAAGATTTGTATGTTCAGGTTTTAGTATTTAGTTCAGTTAAATTTAAATTTAGTTCAAAATTTTCAATAATATACTACCTTTCTCAAAGAACAAGACATTGTATAAAATTAAAACATATAAAAGCAAACACAAAGTATATTAAATCAGAAAACATGCTTAAAAATCAACTACAAAGGAAGGAAGCGGGCAAACCTTCAAACATATAGCTTTCCAAAAATTTGGTACCATCACTCAGACAGTATTGTCTCTTAATTACTAATTTAACTTTATATATTGATAGGACAGTGAATAGTGATGCTGTATGAAGAGATGGTTTTCCAAAATACTATGTAAACCTATGTAAGACATATTCAGATTTATATATACTCATATATAAGTCTACTAAATTAAGCAGGATTCACTTAAACAGGTGAGTTTAAGAGTGCAACGTTACAGACAGAAAAGCAAAAGATGCTACAAAAACTAGTAGGAAGCAGCATGAACTTGATCTAATCAGGGTATTGAACTCAGATGTGTTGGAACGCTAAATATATCCAGCAAACTCATTGGGGCTATCTACATAACTAACACAGTGGGTGGAGAAAATGGAAAACAGGATGGAGAATAGGAAAAAAAATTAAATATCCTCGAAAACAACACAACTGTCTGATCAGAAAACTAAACTCCACACTGCAATATTTTGTTACAAGTCTCACTCATGCAAATTTAATACTTCAAATAATATTTCAATATATGAAGTAGCAGCCTCTGCTTTATCACCTCCATTGTCCATTAAGAGTAGTATACTTAGTACTCAAAATGTGGCAGAAATGGCAATGGCAACATTAAAATGATCTAGAAGGTCTGGTAAGTGTCCAGCTTTATTTATAGTCAATATGCCACTGGCTCCACAATTTCTACTGGGGATGATTAAAAGAACAATTAGTTTACATATACAAGATATTGACACATCACATGTCAGTCTGAGTAACTAAAGGTTTTCCTTTAAGTCAGTGACATGTGACTGGCTGCCCTTGTGTGCGGTTGAACAACTTCCATTGTCTTCATGTTGTCTGTGTACATTCATTTTTCTAGGACTATAGGAAGGATTTCTAATGTAGTCACCAATGAGATTTAAAAGCACCATAATCTTACGTTTTTAGTATGATTAACTGCTTTGTGACTAACAGTGTGCCTTACCAAAAATGTCATGCAGTTCTATAACTACAGCAGCGACTTAGGGCAGAGCTTTGCAAACTGTGTGTCATGACACATTTGTGTGTCAGCTGCAGTGTGTAGGTGTGTTGCGTGAATGTAACAGGTGGAGGGGATGCCTCTCCCGCCACCGCCACAGGCCAGGCTTGGGTGAAGAGGCTGTCTCTGCTGCTGCTGCCACCTCCACTGCCCTAGGTCGAGGAAGACCTGGTGAGGGCAGCAGCAGGAGAGGCCTGGGTGCAGAGGCTGCTTCCACTTACTGAATTACTGTGTCATGAAACGATACGTGCCTAAAAAGTATATCATCAAGAAAAAAGTTTGGAAAGCTCTGACTTATGGTATCTGAACTTGCAGATTTTTATTCTTAACTTTTAACTACTAGCAAGTCACACAGAGTACTTATACACAGAATGTTTTGAGTAGATGGCTTCTACTTAATGATAGATCTGAGAACCAGAGTTTGTTATTTTTTATGACCAATGAGTTAAATCTCAACTGTAGAATATGACTCTTTCTACCTTTGGCCCTTTTCGCACGGGCTTTCTGTCGCCAACAGCCCCGTGAGCCTCGCGAGAGTGGGAGCGTCACTCTGCACGACGCACTCCCACTTCCGCCGCTCTCACGGGGCTGACGCTGCACGAGCGCGTATTTTTTGATTTTCGCCTCAAAGCGAAAATCACCCGCGCTCGCGCAGCGCTCCCGGCGCCCACACGCACTTACCTCCTGTGCAGAGCGTCGGGGAGGCAGCCAGGTCGGACTTCCTTCCCTCCGCCCCTGCGGAAGGAAGGGACGGGGCAGGGAGCTAGCGCGATGGACGTGACACCTCCTGCTTCGCGCGCGCGGGGGGCGGACACGGCAGCCTTCTGCTTCGTGGGGGGGCGGACGCGGCAGCCTCCTGCTTCACGAGGAGGGGCGGATGCGGCAGCCTCCTGCTTCGCGAGGGGGGCGGACGCGGCAGCCTCCTGCTTCGCGAGGGGGGGCGGACGCGTGAGACGCCGCCGCCTCCGGGAGGCTGCCGCTTCCCCGTTCATTCCTTCGCCTGCGGAAGGAAGGAGGGGGAAACGGCAGCCTCCCGGAGAAGGCTTCTTGCGCGAGCCGCCCTGCCCCGCTTGCGCTAGAAGCCTTAATGCAAAAAGGGCCTGAGTTCTTGATACATTATCTGCAGAGTTTGCCCCATTAATTTTATTTAAACTGTCTTTCACAAAATGTATGATCAGAATTTCAACTTTTAAGATCTACATATGAAACACTGCTCTGCTAAAAAAAAAAGTACTTTGTAAAGAATAGGGTGAGGGAAGAATGAATGAGCTGCACCAGCCAACACTATCAGCTTAAATTAGTTTATCCCTCATAACCAAAATGCATTTAGATCCTGTTGAGAGGATCTATCATTTATACCCAGTCATGTAGGTTGCCCTATCATCCTCAAATGTTGAGGAATATTCTCTGCCTCTACTATAAATAACTGTGTGTGTGAATTTACCAAGGATAGGATTACTTTTGTGTGGTAATTGTTTAACAGATGTCCCACATGGTGATTCTAACTGTGCAGAAAGCTATCTGAGCAGTAGACAACTTTATACCCTTCAGATATTTTAAACTACATCTATTTGCAGAGAGACAGGTTGCACATTGAATAAACAATAAACTCCCATCCACCCACCTAGCACAGACAACACTCAAGGAATGTAAAAGCTGTAATCCCAGATTTTAGAACAGAACGAGACCTGAATCCTATAGTGGGTCACAAATGGAATATACCCAGTAAATCAAATGCTGGATAGTAAGGGCCTTTCTGTACTACATTGTTATAGTGCTATCATTCCACTTTCAACATCCTGTGGAATTCTGTTGACTGAGGCCAAAGAACTCTCTGGCTGAGAATTCTAAATGTCCCTACCTAGGATTCCATAGGATGTTCAAAGTGGAATAACAGCACTATAACAGTGTAGTGTGGAAAGTCAGCACACATTTAAATCCTATTGACTCAATGGGTCTAATTCTAATTGGAACTACCATTGGATTTAGATCCACATTGCTTATCTTTGTGCCACTGTCCACCCAGTATGTAAAATGTTATCTTGTAGTGCAACTGTGAAAACTTAATGTAAGGCTTGTCAGAAGACATGTATCTAGGATATTTCTATACCACTCATCATACCCATGTGGGACATTTTAAAATTGTAACCACACATTAGGAGATTATCTGTTTCTACACACCTTAATACTAAAGGCAATGGAACTATATCCCATGGGCTCACTGGAGAACTGCTCTTTTTCTCTACCACCATTTCTAAACTTGTTTAGGAGCTAATCTGGATGGAGATATGGAACTCATTCTGAATGTATGCAGTCCCCCTAGAAGACCAAATTTGAAGCTGGAAGGTTTTCCTGAACTCACGCTATTGACGGTGACATTAGTGAATAGGAATGCTTTCTGTAAAGGATGATTCTCAGGACGGCAGGAGGATCAATCCACCATGATTGGGTCTTGATCCCTTGCGCAGACCGATGTAGGAGCCCTTGAGTTCTAAACAGTTTTTTCTGTTGGCTCTCTGTCCTATCTTCCTAGTTTTTAAATCTCCTACATACTAGTCAGCTGAGACTCTATCATCATAGTAATACATGCCCTGGAACATTCTGACTAAACTGTTCCACTGCATTTCATATGACATTGCTTTAGAAGAAGATCTAGAAGATTAACTGAATGCAGAATGCATATACAGTGGCCCCTCCACTTTTGTGAGGGTTCAGGCTGCAGAAACCTTGCAAAAGTGGGGGGACACCCCTGCACTCCCTCTCCCATTCCTTCCCAGAGCTCCCTCCTGTCTATCCCTTGCTTTTTGCCGTGGTGCATAATCCTTCTTTCTCCATGCTCTGGGGAAGGAAAGTACACTCATGCCTCCCTCCTGCATCCCCTTGCCGTTTGCCTCAATATGCTTGCCTTCCTTCTCCATGCTGGTAAAATGCAAGGGAACAGGAGGAGGAAAATGGCGGAGAGGCACATGTATGCCTCACAGATAATCAAATTTGCAAAAGGCAAACCTGCCGATGTGGAAGGAGGATTATACCAGTATCAGGAGAACCTAACAATCAGAGTATACAGTTGCATAAGTTGCCAATTCATTTTCTGTTCAAATATAAACTGGCAGTACATTGAAATTACAAGAAAAAAAGATTCCAACCCATCATAAAGAAGAACTTCTTGACAGTAAGAGCTATCTGACAGTGGGCTAGCTTACCTTGGAACGTGTGGATTTTACTTCATTGGAGGTTTTTAAAGAGGCTACATGATCACCTTGGAAGTGTGCTTTACAGTGGATTTTTTCATGGTGTTTCCAACTCCATGATTCTAGGAAAGTGCTAACAGATTACCATCAGGTCCTACAGAGTTTGATCAAGCTGTTTGGAGAACAGCCTGCTTAGGTGCAAGTCTGCCTGAGCTGTGAGGCCCTGTTTGCAGCTCCATCATTACACATCTCTGTTGAACACCTCTTGTTATATGAAGATGCAGTAATTCTAAACTGGGGCCAATCTAGCAAGCTACTAGCTGTTGAGAGAACGATCTTCCCTTGTCTTTTAAAACCATGCTAGTTACTGGCCACCCCCAAATATCACAGCAGGGAATATCACAAATTAATTGTAACAAGGTCCAAGACATTTTGACAGCTCCACAATTTTGCACTTTGGGGAGGAGAAATTCTCAGCCAGAGAGCTCTTTGGCCTCAAATATTACAAACCCCAGGACTCCACAGGAGGTTGAAAGTGGAATAATAGCAGTATAACAGTGTTGTGTGGAAATGGCAGTTACCTCTGTAGATGAGACAGAAAATACCATGGTGTTTTTTTTTCTCCTCCGCCAAGGCAGCTGAGGTAGCATCTTGCGGCCATTTCATGACCCTGAGCTTCAGCCCCCTCAATCTGTCTAAGGCAGTGGTTCTCAACCTGGGGGTCGGGACCCCTTTGGGGGTCGAACGACCATTTCACAGGGGTCGCCACTCCTCAATCCTGCCCCCCTTTAAAAGAAGGTGGCCTCACAGCCAATGGGAGCAGTGCTGATGAGACCCCTGCGCTGGGGTTCAAACTGCAAACCCCAGGATTCCATAGGATGGTGAAAGTGGAATAATAGCGCTATAACAGTCTAGTGCAGAAATAGCCAGGATGACTTTCTCCTCTCGCTTTTGTTGTGCGTGGACCCTTGGCGCTTGCCACACGCACGTGTTGTGTTCTTCGCCTTGACTGTCTTGCATTCCTCGCTTTTTGTATGTTCAGTGTCCGCGCTCCCTTTAAGGGAGGGAGGGAAACAAAACGTGTCTGCTTATGCCGCCGCCATCTTTCCTTTCTCCCTGTCCTCTCCTCCCTGCGCCTCATGTAAAATGTGGGCTGTTTTGGCATTGCCTTTGGGAGTGACTGGCTTTTCGAACTGTGGAAACCCAACATTCAGAACTAGAACGACTGCCTTAATTCTGGCATTCATGGACGCTTTCTGTGCTTAAAAAAGGGGGGAGGGTTACCAGTTGTTAGGCATTAGAAGTCTGTCCAGAGCAGTGATTTAGGGCAGTGTTTCCAATCTATTTGATGTTGGAAATAACTAACTAACAAATAAATAAATAAATAAAAAATAATGAAAATGATTTTAAGATTGAGGAACTATATTAAGGGGTCGCGGCATTAGGAAGGTTGAGAACCACTGGCCTAACGATAGGACCAGGTCCCCGCCTGTATGACTTCCGCTTCCTTAGTTGTTCACCGTTAGACCAGGGGCTATTTCCGCAGGAGCCTGTTATAGCGCGATGATTCCACTTTCAACCTCCTATGGAATCCTGGGGTTTGCAGTTTCGGGAGGGGCCATCCGGCCCCATCGCGCTATAACAGGCTCGTGCGGAAATGGTCAGGGTTTTCTCCACAAAGCCAAAGACACCCCCTCCCCCGCCCGTTGACATAAACCACGGGCAAAGTTTGATTTTCTTCGTAAGAGAAGAATGCGGCCGGATACCCCAAAGTTAACACGGGGGGGAGTGGGGGGCGGCAGGCCGCCCTCATCAAAGCAGAAGGCATACCATTCGCCGTGCGAAACCAGTCAAATCGCTGTCTGGACGAGGCTGCTATTTTAATCTCCCTCCTGACGCTTGTCCTGAATTATACAGCGCGGTGGGGCGAAGGGGGCGGGGAAGCGAAAGGCGAGCCAAGCGCCCACCCGCCGTGACGAGGGAAGAGAAAGAGCCGAGTTTGGCCGAGGCCCCGCTGGCTCCGCAGCGCCGCCTCGCCGTATTTCTTCCTGCGAGCCTCTCGGATTGGGCCCGGCCCGACTCCGCCGCGGCTGGCGGCGGCTCCTCCTCTTTTCGTGTCTGTGGCGCCCGCTGCTTTCGTTGCCCCCCTCCCCCGGCCGGGTAGTTTTCTTCTTCTGCCGGGAGAATCAAGATGGACGGGGACTGACGCTGGCTGGCGGTGGACTCGGGGGGTGGGAGGGGGAAAGGCGGCAGAAGCGGCGGCTGAGGGAAAACTCCGGAGTGCTGCCGCGGGAGGAGGCGAGGGAACGCGAAGAGGGCAAGAGAACGCGGCGGCCTTTCCTGAGCCGCCTGGCCGGGTCACCCTGCGAGGCCTGCGGATTGCAGACGACGCGAGTGCCGCGGCGTTCCCGGGTAGGAGACGGGGAGAGTGTTGGGTTCCTGAGGCGGTTCTGGGAGGACGCGGGTGGTACTGGTGGGTCGGATGCCGGCGCTCTGGGAAAGAAGGTGACCGGAGGAGGGGCTGGCGGCGTTGAAAGTCGGTAGAGAAAGCCCACGCAAAGCCCCGGCGCGGCGGGGGTCGGTAGGCCCAGAGAAATCTGGCTCCGGAGAAGGGAAGCTGGCGAGCAGGTTCCCCTCTCGGGCCCTGAGCGACGTCCCTCGAGGGGTTATAGTTGTGCTTGCTCGCGTGTGGAGGCCCTCTCGGCCTAGTTGGAGGAGGGACGAACAGGTATCCCTGGTGAGGCTCATCCTGCCTTCTCCGGCCCCTGAGCCGAGGCCTTACAGAGGAGGGAGCGGCCAGTGTCCCCTCGGTGTGTGGAGTCTGGTTTCTTATTCTCTCGGCTCCTTTTTTGTGTGTGTGTGGTTGGGAAACATAAGATTTCTCGGAGGAAGGAACTCTGAAGCCCGTAAAACACGAATGTATGTTCGGAGCTGGCTTTATTTAATCTTCTTACGGAGACCTGGCAAAGGTACATTTGGGCATATGCGAAGTTACCTTAGGCCAGGTCATTGATCCGTGGAGCTAAGTATTCCAGTGTTCCGACAGGCAGCGGCTCTCCGGGATCTTGAGTACTTTTCCGGATCTGCTTCTTAAGGGCCTTTCTTGGGACCTTGGGACTGAACCTAGGAACCGGCTGCATAAAAAGTGTCTGGTCTGCCACGTTATTTCGGGCCCTTTCCTCCGCATTTGTTAACATGTGTGAGCGTGTGTTGAAGGTACTGTACCTTCTCCCCCTTTACATATCAAAGCTTGAAGTGACGCTCGATGTAAAATGTGCTTGTGGGCACAATGGTGACTTTTGAAACACACACCAGTGCCACGGCTGTATATACTTGGTAGAGGCCGGCTTCTTTTGTTTTGTTACCTAGAGAGTTTTAGGCAAGCAGGAAATACGGTTGAGTTACTGCGATCGCAATCAGGGCCATTTCCACACGAGACTCTTATAGGGCGATTATTCCACTTTCAACACGCTATGGGGTTTGCAGTTTAGGGAGGAGAGGAATAATCGCCCTGTAAGAGTGTAGTGCGGAAATGGCCCACATTTAGTAAGTTTGATTGACATCCATGAGATTGACTGGTGGTCTTGTTTTGGGGGGGGGGTTTGTTTTATTTTTTAGGACTGGGTAAAGGGTCAGCGTTATGTAGTGATTTCACTATTGGATTAGGACCCGGGACACCAGGGTTTGAATTCTCAGTTACTGGTGGAAACCCACTTGGTGACCTTGGGCAAGTCATGCTTTCTCAGCCTCAGAGGAAGGCAAGGGCAACCCCCCTCTGAACAAACTCTGCCAGGAAAACCCCCTGATAGTTTCATCTTAGAGGTGTTATAAGTCAGAAAGGATTCAAAGGCACCAGATCCTACCTATTTAGTCCTGGAAGGTAAGCAGAGTAAGCCCTACTTAGTCTCTGCATGATAGACCACCAATGAATAGCAGGTGTTGTAGGCTATACTTCAGTGGAAGGAACTGGTTAAACCACCTCTGAGTATTCCTTGCCTGAGAAAACCCTGTGTAATTCATGAGATCATCATAAATTGACAAATGAGTTACTTGAAGGTACATACAGACAACAGTATTTTACACTCAGAATTTAGTGTACTTTCTGTCCCCTCCCCCACCCCAAAGTTGTTTATTCTGTGCCGTTAAAAGATGTCATCTTTTTAATCACTAACTGATGACAAACACAGAGACTTTGCCCAGCACGCAATCGTTTAAAGCAGAGACCAACAAAAAGTAGACAAGGATCTTCCGGTGGCTTTTGGAAGATTTAAAAAGAGTCTCTGGCTCTCTTTGGATTAACAGTATCATCAACTGTCTAATGAAGAATAGTCTACAGAAAATGAGATAGCTTGACAGAAAACAAGAAGAGTGGCTTGGAGTTCCGTGTATTTAAAATAAATTCCTGGGTTGAGCATGTGCTCGTGAGCACCTTGTTCTGTAATTCTAGGGGTCTGTTCTTTGCTGAATGACTATTTTTTACTTGTCTCCAGTTGGTGGATCTCAGGGTTTTTGCATAAAACAAAGTAGATCCCTTAAGCCTGCCCACCCCTTGTTTAACATTACAATTGTAGAGTCTTCATCTTCCCAATACTTTAGTGCTCGAAGAAACTGTATCTTGTATTTCTGTACTATAATTCAGTTTCTGAAATGATGAAAAGAATATGTTAAAAGGTATATTTTAATTCTGTACTTTACTCCGTAGCAAAGTAAGGCTGGTAAGGCAAAGTGAACAGGTTCAAGTTTATAAAATTAAGTTGCACATGCCACTGTTTTGATTCCTGATAAAACAAACACATTCAAGAAACTTTAAAAGCAGACATTTTCAAGCATCATGTCTTTCAGTTCATCATCTGTTTGTATACAGACTTTCCATAAAGTATTATACTAACAGTTTAATACATAAGAAATAATGAAAAATATAACTGAAAATACAGTTTTAAAAAATTATATACACTGTAATTCTAATTAAATTAGTAAAATATAATGTAACATTTCACATCCCATTAAACAAAAACTAAAATTTGTAATAAAAATGTGAAACAATGATAGTGTTACCTTTAACTATCGTATTTTATCTTGTAAGCCAGTTAATTATAAAGGGACAGCATGACCAGAAATCTAGTATTATGTAAATAAATTAGTTAAATTATTATAAATTAGAAATTAGAAATGCAAATATACATGTAGTCCACACAAGAAGCATGCAAAATTGCATATTAAATTTTAACTCACCTCAGAAGTATATGCAGAAGTTTCAGAATGGTTAAGATGGAGTGGTTGACTACATTGCAGAAGGGGGCTAGGTTCTCTTTTGCTCCTCCAATAGGCTGCACCAGTGTATTTTCAGCAAGCCAAAAGTGACCAGAAGTTACTTCGAGTTTTGATTTATTTGATTTTGGCAGTGCTTGTGGCAATTTCTGGATGATTACTTGCTCTGATTTCCTTGGAAGGGCTTCAGCGTCATCTTGGGAATTTTAGGACCACAAAAAAGGGTTTGGAATGCATGGACTCTGCATGCCACAGTTTGCTCATTTCTGAGTTTTTATATAGTGGACTACAGCTTACTAAATCTTAACATCATAGGAGATGTTGCTGCACGTACTGGATGCTGATAATCTAAATTGCAAATAAGTGACATCAGATGATTTGATTGCTACCCTAAACATATTTACTATGAATAAATCCTTCCGAACATAGGAAGACTTTGGATAATCCTGAATTGGTTTTTGCTACTGGTGTGGTGGTTTGAGCATTGGACTGTGACTCTGGAGACCAGGATTTGAATCCCTGTTTGGTCATGGAAGCCCATTAAGTAACCTTGGGCAAGTTGCATTCTTTCAGCCTCAGAGGAAAGCAAAGGCAAACCCCTTCAGAACAAATATTCCCAAGAAAACCCCATATTGGGTGACCTTGGGCTCACCATAAATTGAAAACAGCTTGAAGGCACACAGCAACAGAAACATTGTTTAGTACAATGCAAAATAGTGATTAAGTCACAACTCTATCTCTGGTTGCCATTTTGGTATTACTAGTTGGGATATTTGTGTAATCTGAAAACCTCTTGGCATATTTGAAATAAGTTCACTGTTTACATTCATCATGAATTTTAAATTCTTGAAAGGCAACATAGTTCATTTTCTGCTCCCTCATAATCTGACTAACTTCCAGCCTAAAATGGCAAATGAAGACATTATTAGTACTGCAATAAATGTTACAGCTCTAAGAAAACAAAGAGTATTACTTAGGAAGAGATAATTTCTAAAGAAGTAGCTTTTTTGGTTTCTTGCAGCATAAAAAGGAGGAGGGTGGGGGAGAAAGAAAATAATGTGGCATGACATTTAAGACTAACTGGTTTTTACTTTAGCATGAGCTTTCAGAGATATAAACCCTCTTCTTCAAATGCAAGACCTAACGGTATTAAAGTCTTAAGTATAAAGCATATTTATACAGTTGTATAAATTGGATAGCTGCAGGAAGGGGCAGTAGGAAAAGACTGCTCTACAGGTGAATTGACTCACTCAAGGAACTCACAGCTCTTGAGTTTGCAAGACCCAACCGGGGCAGTTGATGACAGAGGCTCTTGGAGGTTTCTTGTTTATAGGGTTATCATAAGTTGAAGTCAGTGTGACAACAAATAACAACAGCAGCTAGAATGAGGGATTCTTCAATGCAGATTTTTGCTGTTAAAGCTGTAAATATTGGCTTGAAAGTGTGCATCAACACTGTGAAAACTCCAAGATAGCGTTGTTGTTGCTGTTAATTGTTGCAGATGACATTTAAGTGTGTTCTCTATGTAATTTTCTTCCCCATCTCTGGTAGAAGCAAATAGTTGCTGTGTGGCTTCAAGTCTTTTTTGGATTTATGGTAACACTAAGGCAAAGTTACCACAGATTTTTCCTGACAAGATTTGTTTGGAGGAGTTTGCCATTGCTATTCTCCAGGGCTGAGAGTGTGTAATTTGCCCAAGGTTGCCCAGTGGGTTTCTTTAACTGATTAGAATTTGAACTCTTGTCTCCTGGTATCCCAGGCCAGTACCCAGTACAAACTACTGTACTATGCTGTTTCTCAGAAGGAAATTAAAATGTGCTAAGTCCACAGATCTTTAGGGGAATTTATGTTTGGTATTCCTCCAGTGATAGAAAGCGACATGCAGAAGGAGTGATTTTTTGGCAATTTCTCTCTTTCTCCTCCCTTCCAAGTTAGCTCTGCAGAGCTGGTAGACCCTTTTGAGCAGTGTGTAAAGTGTGGTGGGGGAAAGTTGGAATGCCAAAGATCCCTTAACTGTCTGTGTGGAACTGTTGGATACTTCTTTATATTTTGCATAATTTATTAGTTTAGGACACAACTGTTGTGTCCGAAACATTAAAATATGTACAGCCCTGGTATTATGTATCTAAAATATATTGTGATGAAGCTTATTACACACTATTGATTGATTCTTTTTTCTTTTCAGGTGAAAACTACAAAAACCTCAGACATTCTCAGAGCAGAAGATCTAGTGTGCTCAAGTTACTCTGACTGGATTTTTTAAAAAAAAAAAATTGTTACTTTTTAAGTTAAGAAAAAAAACAGCTCTTTAAAATCATGGCAGATGTAGATCCAGATACGTTGCTGGAGTGGCTGCAGATGGGCCAAGGAGATGAAAGAGACATGCAACTGATAGCTCTGGAACAGTTATGTATGCTGCTTTTGATGTCAGACAATGTGGATCGATGCTTTGAAACGTAAGTAAATTTTCCTTTTGATAATTATATGCAGCTTTACATCAGCTGGTCAGTTTGATCTCCTTCCTGCTGGGACATTGTTGTAATGATTGCATAACCAGCACATGGTCTTAACCAAACTCCCTGGAGCCAAAGTTACATTTACATTGAGATCATTGCTTATAGTCCATTGACATGAGTGATATTTCCTTAGGAGAGCTGAAGAAGGCATCTGTAATGCAGTCTCACTTCACATTGGTTGATAGGTAACCTTGTAAGAGCATCAAGATCCAGAACTGTTTCTCTTGGAAGTGGTTAGAGTAATTTTCTCCTTTGGAATTTGCTGCTTTTAGAAATTACTCATCATCTGGAACGGCAGCTTATGCTAAATTCAGTGTAGATCAGTTGAGGAAGAAGAAGAAAGAAATTGGTCCCAAATGTCCTCTGAAGAGCAAAAGTAAAGTCACTTTTTAAAATTCCACTTTCCTTTGAAGCTCTCCCTGTTTTAAAGCATTACTTCCATGAAGACTGGATTTTCAGTTTAGTTGCTGTTAACACACTCTTGACTTAGCAAACCTTTGCATGATGAGAATGTTATGTGTCGTGGTTAAACAGGAATGTTCAAATAGTGTGATTGTTAGCAGAATGTTCCTAATTTTGGAAATGATTGGTCACAGGCAATAAATTTCTGCTGAACACAGCTTGTGTGTTCTGAGATGCAGAAAATTTTCTGAAATGTTAAACCATAATTTTCTTCTGGGCAACAAAGTTGAAAAACCTTAATTTCCAAGATCTAAATTGTGTCATTTTTATGGAAAATTTGGGAAATTTATTAAATCAGATCTCTTAGACATTCAGAGGCAACTGTGGAGTTTTAATAAGTGCTTCTGAGACTAATAGGATTTTTTTTCTTTCAAGAGTAGTTTTTATCAGAGCAATATACCTTTAAAAGTTTTTCTTCTGAGCAGTAAACTGTTCTTTTATTATAAGCTAGCAAAGCTTCCCAGATTTATTGAAATACATCTGCCAAGAGTAAATAAACTCTTTGTTGTGACTAGCCAGCTCTAGAAACCACAAACTTTAGGGCAAAATTGCAGTATGAATGCCTTACCTGTACTTTATGGAGTAGAGGCTTTGTGCCAGTATTAGTTCCAGCTCCATATTTTATGTAAAGTCTATGGAAGACTGTCTTTGCCATTAAGAAGCATGGTACTGTAACTTAGAGCCTAGGAAGCCACAACTCTTGAGGGAAACGCACAAAAGTGAACACTTACGCACTTTGGACCACGATGGAATTAAATTATGTTAGTTTAAATACACACAGTTTGGTTTATAGATGAGCCTATAAAATTGTTATCTTTCTTAAAATGTCATACAGGTATATAGTTACATCACTTCAATAATTTTCTTTAATTTTAATTTTTAGTGGCCAATGATTCTTGTGGACTGATTATCAGTCATTTATATTTTAATAACAGCACTTGAGAGATTAAAATGCTGTATGCATATGCAGTTGATTTCAGCCATTATAATATTACAAAAAGTACACTCACTTAATTTGTGAGTGCGCTTGCATTAAATGCATGTCTTAACAATGTTGTGCTTATAAATTCTGCTAGAAAGAATTACTGATTTTTTTTGGTCAAGTATACCACCTGAATCAAGTATCATAGTTTCGTACGGAGATCCAGTTACTTCAGGAGGGAAGGAAAGTTTTCAGTGCTGGTAGTGTTTCAGCTGGTTTTTGGTTAATTTTTTTTCCTAATAAAAGTTTATTTAATATCAGAAGTATAGTGATGTGTGGTAAAGCAAACAGTTTCATATTTTTGGGAGTGGGGGAGGCAGAATAAAATCCAGTGGAGAAAGCACTTTTTAAATACAGACTATAACGGTTATGGAAGGTCCAGTCAATCTTGGGCAGTGTTCTCCCTCACTTTTCTATGTGAGATCTTGAGTAGACTGTAAGTTATAGCATTTGTGGGCAATTTATGGCCCTCCATGTGATGCTCGACTGCAGGTCCCAGCATTCTCACAACTGACTGTGATGGTCAGGCTAATGGGAGGTGTAGTCCAGAACCATCTAGACAGCCACATGTTGCTTATGCCTGAACTATATGTGGATGCCATCCCCGCTGTCCTGTAGTTTCTGTCGAACATGTCAGGCTATTTAACTCCCTTGTTTGTTTGAAGTCAGTTTTCTGGCAACCAAACACCATGTGATTTTAGTAAAAAGTAAAAACACTTCAGCTGTAAACTCTGACTGGCCTGGTGGCTTGTAGCTAATATAGATTACTTCTCATGTGTACAGATGCCCGCCTCTTTTTGACAAACTTGTTTTTTGACCATCTGCTCTTTTGGCCACTGTAGATTATAGATGTGTACTGTTGTTTAGATACAGGATCCACTTGTTCATCAATTGGGAAAAAGACGCCAAGCTAACTGAGAGCTTTAGCAAGCAGCTCATATATGCGCTGTCCCAAGTGAGCCTCAGTAATTTTTTCATGTTCCCTATTGGAAGAAGAGTGGGTTCTGCTTTTCAGCTATGTCTAGTTTTTGACAGTGCCCTGGGCCCTAACCCATAAGATGGATGCCTGTGTTGGGCATGGTGTGACTTCAGCCTATTTTGCAATGGTCAGAAAGGCTGAATTTGTGTTAGAAAACATAGTGAAGACTGTATAGGGGATAGCCCTGTACATAATACTTTATGTCTTTTAGTGATATTGTTGTACACTAACCTCACTTTGATGTTCTAGAATGGCCTTGTTGTATCCTCCCTGCACACTTTTATTGTCTTGTATTTTCCTCAAATAAGGTCAGTTGGATTTCTCTGATGTGTATCTAGATACTTATCCCTAAAAACAAATTTGAGGAAATAATGGAATAATGGCAATTAATAAAAAGTGTATTGAATGTTGACAATGGTTTAAAATCCATCATTTATAACATTCATTTTCAAGTGACCTGCTTCTACATTTTGGAAGTAACTGAAGTTGATGTTTGGACTGCAGAGCTACAATTTATAACTGAGATTGTGTTGAAGCTCTACTATTCAGTTCATTTAATGAAATATGTTTAGTACTTGTGGCATAGGTTTGCAGTTGCATGATGTGGTAAGCCAGGCATCTGTGAACTATGGCTTACTCTGTACAAGCAGTGGGCTGATGTAGGCTGATGTAGTTTGTTTACCATGTTGTACTGATCAGGATGTAGATGCTATTGTGGTTTGGTTCTTTCCCACAAAGGCAAAATGGTGGATAGCGTTTCTATTTTGTTAGGAGAGAAACAAACCAGAGTCACAGCTGTGCCCAGATTCATACAACACAATAAACAAATCACAAAGCGGAACACCTTGGTTTGTTTAGCTGCTCCCTCTGCAAGTGATCGTACAGCATTTTCCAGCATGTTACTCCAGCATGTTAAGACAAAATTCCTGCCATTCCCTGGCTTACCATGACTGATCATGCCATGTGAATAAAGCTTTTATATTTGCTTTCTATATATTTATTTGTAAACTCTTCAAATTTTCCTATGTATTAAAATTCTAATTGAATAAAATCATAAATCTTTGTGGAAAATAAGAACTTTCGTTTAACTTTATTGTAGCATTTGATCATGCATTTGTCTTATGAACTGTGTGTGTGTGAGAAAGATTGAGGGGGAGAGAGTGAAAAAGAGAAATACGTTCTTTTCCAAAACTACAGTAAAGTGTGTGGGAAGAGATTCAGACACTATTAAGTATTGTTGAGTTTCAGAATTTTTGGTAGCTTCAGGTTGCTTTTCATGATTTATATAAAAAAAGTGTTCATGGGGAATAGCTCTCCTAGCCAGATTGCTTCCGCTGTGGTTGACTCTCAGCCCTTTGCAGACCTTCAGGGTGTTAACACATGCTGCAGAAAAAGTATGTACAAGGAGGTTTCTCATCTGTTTTCATTGTATTGGAACCGAAGATTATCTGTTGAAGGTGAATGGTGAGAGTTTCAGGTGGTCTACCAGAATTATTTTACCCAGCACCAAGTTAAACTGTAGAATTGGCTGCCACAAAAATGTACCAAAACCAAAATCAGTGGGTTTAAAAGGAGATTTAAAAAATTATGGAGCATAAGACTATTAGTCATTACTGCGTATTACCTCCAGGGTTAGAGTCAGCATGCCTGTGAACATCATTAATATAGAACATGAGAAAAGTGTGTTCTGTTGTGCCCATGTTTTCTGTGAGTTTCCTATAGGCATCTTGTTTAGGCCCCGTGGAAATAGAATGCTGGACTGTATAAATCTTTGGTTTGATGAAATACGGTTCCTTTTAAGTTCTTGTATGTTGGGCTTACAGCATATTATACAACATGGGCTGTTCTAGGTAGACAAAAAGTGCACACCAAACTTGCTAGAAATTGCTCTATGAGGGAAGTTACAGGCAAACTACCAACAGCACCAATGTTGTGTAAAACAGCTTTAGAATGATACTTATAAGGCAGAGCTTTCCAAACTTTCACGTTGGTGACACACTTTGTAGACGTACATCATTTCATGACACAGTAATTTAGTAAGTGGAGGCAGCCCATCCATCTGAGCCTGGCCTGCTGCCATCGCTGCAGTCTTCCTCAGCCCAGCGTGGCAACAGCAGCAGTGGGAGAGGCAGCCCCTTCACCCAGGCCTGGCCCACCACTGCCCTCAGTGGTGTCTCTCTCGACCCGAGGAGGCAGCAGCAGAGGCAACCCCTTCACCCAGGCCTGGCCCACCACAGGAGTGGGAGAGCCCCTTCATGCTGTTCATGTGACACACCTGTACACTGCAGCCGACACACTAACGTGTTGCGAAACACTAACGTGTTGTGACATACAGTTTGGAAAGCTCTGTTATAAGGAGTCATTTTGTTCAGTTTCATCTCTTCTTTTCAATATGATATCTTCTTAGTATTGTACAGTATTTCTTACTTATTTTGATTTGTAATGTTTCCATACAAGCAAGCTAAAATGTTATCTGCCTATTTTCCTCCCATTTCATTACAAATGTAAAGCAGTTATTTCTTTAAATGGTTTGATTTTGCAAGTTCTTGCTGTAACTGTCTTCAAAGAGAACCTTTGAACAAATTAAAGTGGAGTATGCCATTGGATCACAGCAGTGGTTCTTAACCTTTGGTCCTCCAGATATTTTGGGCTTGGCCTCCCAGAATAACTACCTGTGTTGGCTTGAGTAATGGGTGATCAAGTCCAAATCATCTGGAGTACCAAAAGCTGAGAACCACTGGATTAAAGAGTAAATGGACAGACTAGTACGGAAATATGCAGATGGAAGCTTGTGTGTCATAGTGGGCAATCATGATTTCTACATTCTAGAAATAATGTTTGAAGCTGCTTCACACACAGTCTGTTGCACTCATTTAAAAGTATTATTTAAACTGATTGGCCACAGATTGTGAATAGATCTTTTTCAACATTACTTGGAGATGCTGAAAATTGAACCCAGGATTTTTGCATACAAAATGTGTACTCTGCCTCTAGCATGGTCTGTCAATAGTATCTAGTGCAGAAATTGGAAAGTTTTGAAGGTCTTAGACCCAATTTTTGGAGTCAAGGATCCACTGCAAGATATCAACACCCCAAAATAAAAGTTTTGGTTTTATAAAATCCCTTATTATGTATTTTTCGCAGTCAAAAACTATGTAGGGTGACCTTATACCATGTTTTAATGCAGAATTACTCATCCTGGAGTTTTCCAGGAGTGAAAATTTCCATATTTTAGCCACATTTATTCTCCCCCAGATTTATGGTAAATGGTATCTGAGAGGATCCAGGAGTGCAAAAATAACTCTGGTGGGTTTCACTGGATTCAACACTGATTTTGTGCATAGCATTGTCCATCCTTGATGTCTCAATACATTTTATCCATTAAAGGCAAAGAGCCAACCCCTGTACCCCTTAAGGCAAGCTCCTGCACCATATATCTGAAGAATTATCAAATCAACCTCTTACATATGTAATAAGATATTAATTTGAAGGTATCCAGACCAGAGGCTGAAACCTATTATAATAATTTCTGATTTGCAGACTGGACTCGTCTCTCATTACTGTAAAGATTGAATTATCTTGAATTACTTGTGAGCTTGAGATTGTGCAAGCTGAAATAAAGTATAGTTTCCCTGTTGAGTTTATAAAAACATGGATAGTAGTATTTTAACACAGTACCAGTTTCCAGTTGTCTAGTTTAGAATTTCTTTTCTGTTCCAGATATGGATATAGATAATATGCTCATAACTAGAATTTTCTGTTTGCAATTGTGGTTATTCCCCTGGATCAAGCACTGATTTCTGTGAATGGAGGGCATTTGTGATCATGTGAGAGCCTGCTCCTTTCCTTTCCACTTCTGATTTTATACAGTTCCTGTTTCTCTGTGCTATGTATAATTGCTTCTCAAATGGTTTCTAGTCTGTCATGTTCAGTTGGTGGGGGTTGATAGGAGAATCAGAGAGTGAAGTAGAGGAGTATTCACATTATGGAAATTACAGTCCAACTCATTATCTGCGATCACTGGAACATGGTTTTTTAATTCATTTGTTTAATGTAGATGCTAGTCTAATGACTTGTAGATAAGTAATATATTATATAAAATTGATATCCAAATGACTGATAATTTTTATCTTCTTTTTAGATGCCCCCCTCGTACTTTTTTGCCAGCACTGTGCAAAATTTTTCTTGATGAAAGTGCTCCTGATAATGTATTGGAAGTAACAGCACGTGCCATAACATATTATTTGGATGTATCAGCAGAATGTACACGAAGGATTGTGGGAGTGGATGGTGCTATCAAAGCACTTTGTAATCGTTTAGTAGTTGTTGAACTTAACAACAGAACTAGCAGGGACCTGGCTGAGCAATGTGTAAAGGTATGTTGCCTTAATTTTCTTTGTTAAAAAAACAGCAGAAGACTTCTTAAATGTAAACTGTGTTTTCAAATAGTAGTGTAGTTGGAAGACTAGAATTTAATTGCTTTAATTTTTTTTGGCTTTTTACTACATCAAAAACAATAAAACTTCTACAGAAAACGTTAACTTATCCCTAAACAGACTGAGGTACATGCCTTGGGGAAAAATTGTCTTGCAAAACAGGATGTACTAAGAGTGGTATATTAGACATTGTTAGATGAGATGTTTTTCCTCATTGAGATAATAATTAGTGTAGGGCAGTTAGTGTTTTAATTTTGTTCTGAGTATACAAGTAAGGAAACACATGGTGGTGTGAAGGTTTTATTTTCCTTCATCCAAACTGCCTTTGTAGTAAGAGTCTGTTGTGTATGTATTGCTTCTGAACTGAGAACTACTTGCATGGCAAAAATAGATGCAGATCTTTGCATTCAACCAAATTGGATTTTCAGCTGGGAAACTTGATAACAAAAGGCCCTACTGTATGAAGTAATGAGTCATTTTCACCTGACTGAGAAACTTCAAGGATTTCAACTTACTTCATATGGAATGTCTGAGGTTATTTCACAAAGGAGCCAAGGTTTCTGAACAAACGCTAAGGTTTCACAGTTTTTCATTGACTGAAGAAAGACGTTCCAGCTAGGCTCTCAAACATATATTAAAAGTCTCATACTTAATACATAGTTTTCTAAATCCTATTTCAATCCTAACTAGAGTACATCAACTGAGTCCATTAAAGTTCTCTATATAGATGGACCATTCAACAATTGATTGTAGAGGTCTACTATAGCAAGGGCTAACCAGTAGAATGCCAATAATAATCATGAAAAATGAGCACTGGTAGTGCATTGATACAGTTAGATAGATGCACATCTCTTACCCTTCCAAGTAAACGTGCACATCAGAGAGATCATAGCCACTTTTAAAGAAAGAGAAGAAATTTGCATTTATAATTATATTTTTGCTCTCAACAGAAAAGCTTTTTTGAATCACACTCCTGCATTGCACTGGCAGATTGTAAAGTTCCAGCAAACATAGTTTCATTTTGTCCCACTTCCTGCACATTTGATGTACCTGTTTTGTAGCTGGGCACCTCACCACATAACCATTCAGTGTCAGGAGAAGATGAGGGACTGTCAGGAAGCTAGCCAGCTTCAGGAAGATGATGTTATCCTCCTGAACCTTTGGAAGACCTCTGGGAGGTCCAGGAGGATGCCATTTTTCTGTAGCCATCTGCAGGAACTGAGTCTCTTATGCTCCCTGAATCTTGAATGGCTCTGGGGAGGGGTGCCCAGCCAAAAAAATTGGTAGGTGGCTCAGGGAGGATGTCAGAACAGATGAAAACATTAAATTCTTTAATCTACCACAACCTGTAAACTTAATGGAATGCCACCCTCAGTGTTTTGCTACTAAATAGAACTATCAATTGTCTTTAATATGCTTTACCTTCAATGCAAATGTCTGCTCTTACTTGGACTGTACTGCTGACTGATCTGCTGAAGAAATTTCCCAAAGCAGTGGAATGCAGTTTGAAAAAAAAGTTTAGTGTTGGAGTATATTTCATCTGTATTGCAAAGACAAATAGTTTTGTTCAGAGTGGTCACTGTGTACGCGGATGCTGGTGTTATCACACTGTAGGCCCACAAAAGTGTTTTGTTGTGTAGTCTATAGAAAACTCGGTGTTGTTGTGCACTTTCAAATTGTTTCCAGCTTATGGCAACCGCAAAGTGAACATATGGGGTTTTCTTGGCAATATTTGTTCAGAGGGGGTTTAGCCTTTGCCTTCCTCTGAGGCTGAGGGAGTGTGACTTCCCCAGAGTAAACCAGTGGGTTTCCATGGCTGAGCGGAGATTCAGACCCTGGTCTCCAGAGTTGTCCAACACTCAGATCACTATACTGCACTGGCTTTTCATATTTTGTGTTACAACCTGGAACTGAAGTCAATTTAATTGGCATTTTTAGCATTACATGTATAAAAGATATTCAATGTGGTAAAGGTGAAAAATAGTATTATTGTGGTACAAAAGTTAACAAAATATAAACTAAATGCTTGCATTTGTTGCAGAAGGTAGCAAATACAGCAGTAAGTCTTCTTGGATAAGTCTCTGTCAGTTTTGCACATATGGATTCTGCAATTTTGCCTATTCTTCATGGCAAAATTATTCCAGCTGTGTAGATTATATGGGAACCATTGGTGATGGCAGTTGTTAGCACTTGCCACAGATTCTGGGCTTTGACTGGGCCATTCTGAAACATTCATGTTCTTGTTTTTAAACCACTCCAGTATTAATTTGTTTGTTTAGGGCCATTATCCTGCTGGGAGGTGAACTTCTGCCACCCACTCTCCAGTCCCTGATCCACTGCAGAGTGAGACAAATTTTCTTCAAGAGTTGTTGGATATGTGGATCCATCTATCTTGCCTTCAATCTTGTCCTCTGTTCACTTCATTTTGCTATTATGCCATGCTTCATGTGGAGAGACTGTTCCTAAGGCACTGAGCACTGTTGGCTTAGGGTGACACATACCAGATTGTAGCAAAGTCAAAAAAGTTCAGATTTGGTCTCATCAGACTAGTTCCCTCCTTCAGAATTGCCATGGTCGATTGGTTCTTTGACTACTGCGACCCTTACCCAGTCACTGAGTTTGAGCAGATGGCTTTCTCATGATGTAATTGTGGTTGAGCCATATTTTTTCCATTTTTTAGGAACTGATTTCACAGTGCTCTAGGGGAGGTTCATATTTTTAATAGCCCATCCTGATTGGTGCTGCTTGAACAGTTTTATCTCAACTTGTTTTGATACTCTTTAGCCTTCACAAAGTTGGTAGTTTAAATAAATTCTTCAACAAACTCTGGGGCCTTCAAGAAACATGTGCCTTTAATCTGAGATCTTGTGGCACAAGAATTGAGTTCAGGTGGATTCCTTTACACTACCTGTGTGACTTCTAGAGGCAGTGGATTGTACCAGAGTTTCTTTTTGCATGTTATAGGAAAGGGGATGAATACTTAGGAAATCAACAAGTGCCAATTTGTGGCAGTTTTTTTGCCACAACTGTTGTGCCACAAACATATTTTGTAAATCCATATGTTGAATGTGTTATCAGATGGTAACAATGCAAGTTAAATCCATTTTAGTTCTAGATTGTGACACAAAAAAAGTGTGGAAAAGTAAAAAAGATGACATTTGAAGGTTACTGTACATCTGCAAAGTGCTGTATAGCTCAGCTATCACATATTGAAACTTGAGACTGCTAAAACCACGTATGTCAGAGCTTGGTAAATTACTTCAGATTAGGAATTGTTTTGAAATATGTGCAGTGTTAAAAAGAGACATCAGCAAGGAATGGACTAAATATAGTGGTAGTCCTTCTTAGAGTAGACCCAGGAACTCATTGGATTCTAATGAGTCCCATACATTTCAGTGGATCTATGCAGAGTAGGTCTTTGGATTTAGCCTTTTAACTCATATGTCTTTTTCCAGTTATGTTGGCATGAGCAAACTGAGTAGTGAAAACAAAATGCTTGTTAATCTGACTGTTCACATTAGTTGTTCCGAAATTGGGCATACTCCACTCAGATAGTGACATGTATTATCTTTTTTCTGAGATTTTTTTTTCTATCATATGTTTTATCTTAGTGCATTGGTTAGTTTTCTTTTGTGTTTGTTTGCATCTTTCTTTTGTGTTTGATTGTATCTTTTCATACTGCATACAAGCAGTTTCTGTTCAGAGTTTTATTCTCTAATGTCTCCATCTGTTTTCATGTATGTACATGTTATCTTTGTGTCCTGCTGTCATATTAGACAGCACAGTAGGGTTTCCTGTGCCCCGTGACAGATGTAAAATAGAATGGATAATATTTTAAAATAAAAATTAATGGATATTAGGAGAACGAGGACGAATGAGCATCCATTTTGTTTGTTTTATTTTATTTTTTTCATTTTATTCCTGCTTTCATTCTAGGTATTGGAACTGATCTGTACCCGTGAGTCTGGTGCTGTGTTTGAAGCTGGTGGGTTGAACTGTGTGTTGACGTTTATTCGTGATAGTGGGCATTTGGTTCATAAGGATACTTTGCATTCTGCCATGGCTGTGGTATCCAGACTCTGTGGAAAAATGGAACCTCAAGATTCATCTTTAGAGATCTGTGTTGAATCCCTCTCAAGTCTATTAAAACATGAAGACCATCAGGTAAACTATTCAGAATTAATTTAGTACATTTTCTGCTATGATTGGCAAAATCGTATGTAGTTTGGCAAAAGTTAATGTGTTGGTTTAAAAAAAATGCAAAGAAATTAATTATATTAAAACAACTTAGTTCAGATTGCCAGTTTTGGGCCAGTGTAAATGAATGGTGGCATGGTTATTAAAATTGTTTTCAGCAGATGTACCCTATTATTAGTCTTAGCGTAAATGACTTCATATATATTTGATACAAAAGCAAAAGTGCTAACATTATCATGCTAGGCTTTTTAATGGCATTTGGAGAAAGAAAACCATTGAGGTTAGTGGGCTATATACAGAGATTTCCTACTGCTCGCCTAAGGCTGTTTAGAACTTATACAAAAGCAATTTGTGAGAAAAATAAAATTGAATCTAAAAGTGTTTTTCTGTTTGTGCACCTTCTTAGTCCATCAGAGGCATGAGAGTTGGTATAGAATCTACCTTATATGTTTTGTTAATGTTTGGGGCAAGTTTTTCTGCAGGTAATTTTGGAATAGTGCTGGTGTCTGTTTTCTGTCTGATTATAGTTCTTTGGCTGAGTAAATATTAATTGCTTTACATTTACATCCTATAATTCATCCATTAAATTCAAGGCAGTGAAGTTTGTTAGGAGAACTGTAACTCACATAAGGTTACCTTATAGCCAAGTAGAGATTTAAGATTAGCTTACACCAGTCATAAACACTCCCAGACATCAGTTGCATTGTGCTACAGTGAGAAAATATTCTCATGATAGACTTTCTTTATTGCTAACTTCTCCTTTATTGTTTTCCTGTAAATGCCTCTTGCAGCAAAGATAATAGCTTCTCATTAGTGCTTGAAGGCTACTGACATTTGCCCAAGGCTGTTACTTACATCTTCAGTCATCAAACACGTCAAACAGAAACAAAGTGGTCAAGTAGAATAAAATATGCTTGTCCTTATTTAAAACACAAATGCACACTTCTTGGCTTCAAAATTCCCAGGGTGGCATTTGCAAAAGCAATAAAAATCTAAAGAATAAAAATACATCAAAATTAAACAGCAAAATACAGAGGAATTGAGAATTAAAAGCCAAGACATTGCTCAGCAACAGGGTTGGTTTGTTTGTTGGACTAGCCAGTAGCTATTTTGTGCTGAAAGGAAGTTATGGCTACTTTTGCCAATTCCTGATTTGTTTTTCTCTACCTTGTCTACCAGTTTCTGCCTGGAATCCCAGATGCAGTGAACAAGGACTCACATGATCGCTCACACTTGCTGTCTGCACACACAGGGCTTGGAACTTAAGGCTGAAGGCATGCCTGTCATTGTTACTAACCAAATACTTGTCTTCCCTTCTCATTTGAAGGAAGCTTGATTTCTGAGTTCGCTGACCCTTTCTTTCTGTCCTAAATGAAGTTTTAAAAGTTTTCTTAGACTACCAGCTCTTCTGCCACCATGGGATTTTTATGACTTCTTTTTTCAGCCCATTCTAGTGACTTTGTGAAGATGAAGGCACATGTAAATATTTACCTTGTTTACATCTCTTTTGGGAGAAGTTAGTTGTTCCAGTTGAAGAAGGTGATAGTTGTTGGATGTCTTGTGCATGTGCCCTAGGAGTAAACAGTTGAGAAGGAACAGAGTTGGTGCAATGGGTCAGGCATGTACTGCTTCTACAGTATCCTGCAAAATCAACTTGCTTCTCTCTCTCAGTGTCTCCAAAAAGCATACTTGGGTTCCTTTGTGGCAATGGCCATTGTTTGAATGGAATCCCCAATACTTCCAATAGTGTGATACATTACCCAGACTGGTTTTTCTTCACACTGAATTCCTGAAGAGACTGAAGCAGGATCCTGCTTAGCCACAGCTGAAGAAATGCATAGAGGTTCACATCACAGATACTCAAACAAGAGATTGATTTTATGCAGCTTGCAAAAAAGTTAGAGAGCTTGAGATGGGGCTGTGAACTTTCAATTTTCCCATCCCAGGTGGGGATTTCAATTTCTTCCTTCACTTAGGCACCTTCCATTGTAAAAGAGGGAAGAAAGGGGAGCATTTAAAAATGCACCTGCAAAAGTAAGACATGCACACTTGCAAGAAGTCACAAAAATTTGAACTGATCATTCATTTAGACACATCCTTTATGTCTAAAGGGAAGTTGAGCAACCTTATTGTCACCATTAAGCTCTTCCATTCTTAGTATGACTGCCTTGACTTTGAATTCCCCTTCTCTTGGGAGAGTCACCACTTTCCAGAGTCGGTTTAGTAACATCATCCAGGTCCAGCAGAAGGTAACTTAGATTCTCTGCACATTGTAGAGGAGCAATTCACAGTCACTTTGGTTATATGCTCATGTGCTAGCATCAGAAACAGCCATGTGTATCTCTTTTTGCTCAGTTTGCTTCTGGCATTACAGATACTTGGTGGTCCCAAATCTATCTGTTAAATATTTCCACTGGTTTTATCATAGACATACTTGGTAGAGGTTACCTTTGTAGCAAGGCAGCCTGGCTAAATGTCTCATAGCAAATGATGAGATCTGCTTGTGATTGTAGTGTTGCCATCTGTTTCTGGTAGTGATGCCAGTGCTTCTGAGGCAAGATGCCAGTATTAATGTTGTATCCTTAAGAGTGGCTCTGTTTGCTATGGGTTATGGTTTCCTTAATCCCTCCCTCGCAATCATGTTTATCTCCCTGCACAAGGTTGCAGTGCCATGGAAGTTTAACATCATTTCTCAGTAAGTAGGTAGTATGTGAGAATTTGTGGGTATGCATAACAACATGAAGGTATTTGTCTATTTCAAGTTCAGACATATTAGCAAACCACAGTTAGAGCAAACCAGAATTTGTAAGCAACAACAAATCATGACTTATTTTTTTTCAGATCAAGATTTCATAAATTCTTCACAAATGTTTGCTGACGTTTAACAATGCATATGGACTGTCTAGCATACTTGGCACTATATTAAATAATACATCAGGAAGAACTTTTCAATATTTGTCATTTGAACATAGCCACTTATCCCACATTTTTAATTCAGAACTAGTTCTCATTTCACCTGTTTCCACTCTTCTGGCTTAACTCTAGAAAAAAGACTACTTTCTAGGAGAGAGTACCGTGTCCATAGATAAGAAAGCACTGAAAGATTAGGTTTATTTAATTCTTGTTTCCAATTACAAATATCCTAAATGGTTGCATAGTTGTTGTTTTTTTAAATCTTGCCTATGAGATCTTCATTTGGCCAGTCCATCCTAAACACATGCTTTTTCCTTCAGGTTTCAGATGGTGCTCTTCGGTGTTTTGCCTCCCTGGCCGATCGATTTACACGCCGTGGGGTTGATCCAGCACCATTAGCTAAACATGGATTGACTGAGGAGCTATTATCTCGCATGGCTGCAGCGGGTGGCACTGCTTCGGGACCATCTTCAGCCTGCAAACTTGGCCGAAGCAGCACAGGAGCACCATCTGCAACTGCAGACTCTAAATTGAGTAATCAGGTGTCAACTATTGTAAGCCTATTATCAACACTCTGCAGAGGCTCTCCAGTAGTAACACATGTAAGAATTCTTTTGAACATTGTTCAATATTAATATTTAATATTCTGTATCTTGTGGCATGAATTATATGACCACATTTTGTATTACCATAATTTTCTGTCTTCTGAATAATAGTGATTGAACCATTAATGAAAAATAGACTTTAGTGCTATAAAAGTTCATGTAGGTTCATATTTTAAAATGTTTTAAGTTAATAGCTGTTGCTTTTGTACCTGTAGTTCATTATAATTGTTAAATTGAGCTTTTTCATATGGAGATGTAATCCTTTCTCATTGGATTTTCTAAAGTCCTGTATATTTTTATTGTTCAGACTTTTAATTATTTCCAGGATCTTCTAAGATCTGAGCTTCCAGATTCTATAGAGAGTGCATTGCAGGGTGATGAAAGATGTGTACTTGATACCATGCGTTTGGTAGATCTTCTTTTGGTGCTACTCTTTGAAGGACGGAAAGCTTTGCCAAAATCTAGCGCTGGATCCACAGGCAGAATCCCCGGCTTGCGTAGACTGGATAGTACAGGGGAGCGTTCCCATCGGCAGCTGATAGATTGCATCCGCAGCAAAGATACTGATGCCCTTATAGATGCTATTGACACAGGAGGTAGGCAAAAGATATTCGTTGGGTTTCAGCTAGAATTATGTTGGTGCGCCATGCTAGCTAACTGTATGGTGATGGCCAGATGAAAAAGGCCGTGGATGCAGCAGTCGTGAACGCACTCGAGAAATATGCCATTCAGAGCTGACCAATAGTTTGCTTTTCCTCTTCACTGCAGTCATAGGGGAAAAAATATAAGTGCTAGCATAGCATGCCAACAGAAATCTGGCCATAACAATTTTCTAGTTGTTCTTAAACATTGTTTTTCCTGTAGGATTTATTTTCCCTAAGAATAAAAAAAAATTAAGAAATTGTAATACATTAATGCCTTAAGTTGAAAAAGATCTTCAGAGGCTTGTTTGGGTGGAAAGCTGAGATTTACTGTTTGTGCTCTTATATCATTATAGCAACTACATTGTAACTTCAGAATAACATTTCTTCTTTCTTTCCAGCTTTTGAAGTAAATTTTATGGATGATGTAGGACAGACTCTCTTAAACTGGGCCTCTGCTTTTGGAACTCAGGAAATGGTAAATAGGAAAAAGAATAATGGTTCAATATTTTATTTTTAGCATTAAGAAAAATGTACAAGTAAAAATAAGCCATTCCTCTTCTGCGAACAGGTTGAATTTCTCTGTGAACGAGGTGCTGATGTCAATAGGGGTCAAAGGTCATCATCCTTACATTATGCAGCATGTTTTGGAAGACCTCAAGTCGCAAAGGTAATTTTAATAGTAACCAGCCATTCTGTATTGTTAAAAACATGCAAATAAATTAATCTCATTTTCATTATGCTGGCCAGCTGAAGTAAGTATTTCAAAAAGTCCTTCTGTGCCCCAACAGATGTTTTACTAGACCATTGACTGAATTCAGAAAGTGAGGGAGTACAGAAAGAGGGAGGGTAAAGCTGATGTTCCAATAAAGCATCTAATTGGATACATTTGGTGTGAGTGCTGGCAGGTATTTGCTGCAGTATAAAAGCATACATTGCATGATATGCATTGCATATCAAATGTATAGAAGATACTAAGTTCATAGGTAGTGGGAAATGGCAGTGATCTCTGTCTGGAAATGTTTTATATTAATTATATATACACAACTCAGAATTATACCTTAGGATGGATATGTACACACACACACACACACACCCTCCTGACATAGAATAAAAGTGTACATCCATAGTTCTTGATTGAATGAAACCCTTGTGTTTTACTATTCTATCTGAACCAACAAACCATGAACCTCGAAATGAACCTGGCTTGAAGCAATCACTTAAAACAGAATTTTCTGATTTGAATCAAATCGATTTACTATGATGTTTGAGGAATTATGTCCCCTGAGATGAGAAGGAAAGAGGAGATTTTTGTAACAGATCTTATTCATAGTATCCTAAATTTTGGTTCAATGCAGAGGGGTAAAATGCGTTACCCTTAGACTCTCCTTGTACATCCCCCAAAATTGGCAGGACCTCACTTCCTTTTCTGTGCAACCCAGATGATAAGCTAGCCTGCAGAAGGAGAAGACTGTTGTTCCCTGGTTTCTTAGATTTGTGTTTTTCCTGAAACTGTGTGCATAAGTGCTAAATCTCTAGAATCAGGAAGGGAGATTTTATCATGTGTAGACACGTGTCCCTTGCCCCTGAGCCAACACTTATGACCATTCCAGCTAAAAAGGTTTGCACCCCCATCTTATGGGTGTGTTTGCATGTGGCTGATATTCATGACGTTGAAATATACAGGAGAAAACTCTCCCACATCCCAGTATCTGTACATTTTGAATTTTTGTTACTCTGTTTTTTGCAGGCAGCTTTTAAAAACTAAACTGTAACATCGTTGTATTGACTAGTCCTTCAATTAAATAATTTGGGTAATTAAAAAAAATATTTGTTTTAGACTCTCTTGCGTCATGGTGCCAATCCAGATTTGAGAGATGAGGATGGAAAGACCCCTTTGGATAAGGCTCGTGAAAGAGGGCACAGTGAAGTAGTGGCCATTCTCCAATCTCCTGGTTAGTGTAAAAAATAAAGCAATGATTTAAGTTAAATATAACAATGTAGAACTGCATGTCTTATTTAGGATAGCAGTTACTTAAAAAAAAAAACGGTTGCATTGCTGAAATGTTGAAGTTAGGTTGTCTTGCAGCATAAATTCTTCTTCAGTGAAATAGAATGAAATTTCTGACTTTGCCTTGACTTCTTCCAAATAGAAACTGACATATTTTCATCTAGTAGTGACTTATACATGTTTTGATTGTGGCAAAACAGTATCATAAGGCTGGAGTGTACTGTGAGTTTTCTGTGTATTGGGACCAAGAATTAAATGAACACACAGCTTTGCTACAACAGTTTCACTGAAAACCAGTCTATTCCTGGGCATAGCTCAAAGTATGGGAAATGACCTATGAAGGATTTGTGCCAGGCCAATGGAAAAAAATGAGGAGTTGGTACTTATGTGAACGATCATTCTGGGATGACAGGGGGAGCAATCCACCACACCTGGGTTTGATCCTCGCACCAGCCTACGCAGGAGTCGTTCTCGAGCTAGTTGAAAATCTGTTAAACCGACTCCTATCCCTCTCCGGCCAGTTTCCTTTCTTTAGCGTAACTAATTATGTTTCCTATTTTCCCCCACCACTTCATATATATACATATATATATATATATATATATATCTGTGTGTGTGTGTTTTCTATTTTTTTTTTTAATTGGTGGGTGTGGATTGCTCCTCTTGTCATCCCAGAATGATCGTTCACGTAAGTACCAACTCCTCATTCTCGGGCTGACAGGAGGATCAATTCACCACGCCTGGGACTTTCCCAAGCTGACATCTGGGTGGGATCACTACATCACTGCTTGTAGCACCCAGCACCCAAAAGCTGCCTGGGCCGATCTATATTTATCAAGTTTGTAATGTTTAATGAAGGTAGTCGCCTCCTTCCACCCTGCTGCACTGCAGACATCCTCTAGTGAACAGGAGGAGTTGTAGGCCACTGATGTTGCCATTGACCTAGTAGAATGAGGCCACACATTCTCTGAGCGCGGCTGCTTCGCATAGTCATAACAGATGAAAATGCACGTTTTGATCCAGGCCGCAATGACCGCTTTACTCGCCCTTTGACCCAGCGTCTTTGGTTGAAATGACAGCGGTAATGCTTCCGAGTGGCGGAACTCTTTAGTTCTTTTTATATACACCTTTACTGCTCTCCTGACATCCAACCTATGCCACTTTTTCTCCAACGGATGGACTGGTCTCGGCCAGAAAGTTGGCAAATGGATTATCTGCTGCTGGGATGCTGAAGATAAGCATTTAGGCAAGAAGGAAGGGTCAAATTTCAAAGTTAGCTTATCCTGTTCAAACTTGCACAAGTGCTCATTTATCGATAGAGCTGCCAACTCTGACACCCGTCTAGCTGAAGTTATAGCCAGTAGAAAAGCCGTCTTAAGATGCCTCCCTCAGAGGTTCAAACGGTAGGTCTGTCAAAGCATTCAACACCAGGTTTAAGTCCCAAGACGGGAACCTGTGTACGGTTGGAAAAGATGACAAGGTGGCTCCTCTGAGAAACTGTCTGATATGCTTAGTATAGGAGTCCCCATCCCCCGATAGAACTGATGATAACGCAGCAACTTGTCTTTTCAATGTGTTAGGGCGATACCCTTTTTCCAGTCCGTCTTGAAGGAACTGTAGTATCTGTGGCACTCCCACATCTGGTGGAGGAATGTAATTTACCTCACACCATTTACAAAAAGTCTTCCAGGTTCTGTCATATATTTTTTGTGTGGTCTCCCTATGTGAACCCAACATAGTTTCGACCACACTCTCAGCATACCCATGCTGCGTTAGAAACCACCTTTCAATTGCCATGCAGCCAGACTCAGCCATTTGGGGTCCGGATGGCTCACTGGACCCTGAGTTAGTAGGTCCAGCCTCAAGGGTAACTTCCTGTGCTAATTCCAGCAGCAATGGGAACCATGGTCTCCTTGGCCAGTGTGGAGCCACGAGCACCACCGATGCTCTCTCTAGGCGGACCTTTGCCAGCACTCTCTGTATGATTTGAATTGGTGGGAATGCATAATGTGTTCCCCGAGGCCACCTTACTGACAGCGCATCGTGTGCTTCGGCGCCGCCGTCTCCAATAATGGAAAAATATCTTTTTAATTTGGCATTTTCTCCAGTAGCAAACAAGTCTACCTGTAAAGGCCCAAAAGTACTCTGTATGGCCTGGAACACCTCCCTGTTGAGAGACCATTCCCCTGGATGAAGCCAGTTCTGCTCAGATAGTCCGCCTGTGTATTTAACTCCCCTCTCAGATGAACGACCGTAATTGATTTTACATTCCTTTCGGCCCACCTGAAAAGATGCATCAACTCCAACACTAGGGGCGCTGAGTGTAATCCACCCTGTTTGCAAATATATGCCTTTACTGTCATGTTGTCCGTAAAGACTTTCACATGACGGTCTTTCACCAAATGCCGACATTTCTGGACGGCCAGGCAAACCACCTTCAATTCCAGGTAATTGATGTTGAAACGCCTGTCGAAGATCATCCAACAGCCCTGCACAGTGGGCTCCCCAACCTGCGAGGCTTGCGCCTTGTTGTGATATGGATCATGTCCTGTTTCTGCAAAGGAACTCCCACATTCACATTCTTTCCTTTTAGCCACCAAGTCATCTCGACCCAGATATGATGCGGCACTTCTACTTTGTAATGCTTTCTCATAGCTATTGCCAACTGATGTCTCATCAGTAGTCGCTGTAGTGGTTTTGAATGGAAACTTCCCCATTGCACTAGCTGTGTTGTGGAAATAAGGAGCCCCAACACCTTTGCCAACTGCATTAAATCTGCAGACTTGCTCTGATTAAACCTGTGAGCTGCCCACTGTACATTTTCTAACCTCTCTTTTGAAAGATATAGTCTCCCTTTCGATGTGTCTATTATTGCCCCCAAATGTGTCAGCATCCTTGTCGGGATCAACATACTTTTCTCGAAATTCAGAAGGAACCTGTAACCTGAAAGAGTCTGGATTGTTAAATCCAAATCCTTCCTTAACTTGTCCCGCGAATGTGCCTTTAGGAGGATGTCATCCAAATATGGGTAAAGGTGCACCCCCTGCGGCCGCAGGAAGGCTATCAGTGGAACCAGCACCTTTGTGAAGATGTGCGGTGCTGATGCTAAACTGAAAGGCAAGGCCCTGAATTGGTAGTGACCCTCTTGACAGTTGAATCTCAGGTATCTCCGGTTGTCTGAGCACATGGGGACATGGAGGTAAGCCTCCCTGAGATCTGTTGATGCCATGTAGCCTCCCACAAGCAAATTGTCTTTGATCGTTTGCAAGGTCTCCATTTTGAATTTCCGATATTCCACGAACTGGTTGAGATACCGCAGATTCAACACCAGCCTGTGCTTGCCGTTTGGTTTTGGCACCACAAAGAAAACTGGGTACACCCCTGTGTACCTCTGATGTTCCAGGACCTCCTCTATTGCCCCTATTCTTAACAAATGCATTATTTCTTGATACACCACCTGTTCTTTGCCTTTCTCTTTTGGAACTGGAGATGGAAGAAATCTGTCCTTTGGACTCGTATGGAAATATATGTGGTAACCTTGTATTACCACCTTCAGAACCCAGTGGTCCGATGTTATCTGAGACCACCTTTGTCCATAGGCCAGAAGTCTTCCCCCCGCTTTCTGTTGCTGGTTGTCAATATTGATTCTTTCCTTGCTTGGGATTGCTCCCAAGCTTCCCTTGTCCTTGTTTATTGTATTGATACTGTTTTGAGAACTGTGGTTTCTGTCTGTTCCATTGGTACCTTCCAGCCCTATATTCAGAGGTTCTCCCTGAAAATCTGTTAGACCTTCCATCACGAAAGGAGTAATTTGATGTTCAATAATTTCTCCTTTCTACCCTTCTCTTTTGAAGATTGGGCATTACTTGTTTTTTCTCTTTTGTTTCCACTAAGACCTTCTCTAAAGCCTTTGCACCTAATAGCAAATCTCCCTGGAAAGGAACGAAAGCCAAATTATTACGAGACTTTTGATCTGCCTCCCAATGACATAACTACAAGGAGCACCTCGCTACCGTTAACATGTTAATGTTCCTAGCTGCATATGTTATTGCATCCAGACCTGCGTCTGCTACGTATTTTAGCACTCTCTGTATCCACTCCACTGCTTTCATTAACTCATGCATACTTAGGTCCTGTGTCTCCAGTATATCCTGAGCCTGCAGAACCCCCACTCTAGCAAACATGGAAGCAGCAGTAGATGCTTTGATTGTCACAGAGGCTGCTTCGTGTGCTTTCCTAAGTGATGACTCTGCCCTACGTTCATCTACCTCCTTCAACTGGGTGTCCCCCTCCTTGGGGACAGTGGCACCAGAGACTAAACCAGCAATTGGGGCATCCAAGGAGGCACTTTAAGGAATTCTGCATCCTCTTTTACAAAAGAGTACAGCTTCTGACCTGATGTCCAATTTTTCATAGCAGTTCCCTGAGCAGACCACTCTGCCATAATGACTTCTCTGAACAATTCTGGCAGAGGAATGTCCATACTCCTTGTTTCCTTTTTCCTAATTATCGATGCCAGTTTACATTCCTTATTCCCTGTCTCTTGTGATACCTTATCACCATCCAAACCTAATGTTTGAAGCACCCTTCTCAAAGTATCTTTAAAGAATTGTGCTTCAAACATTCTATCAGTTTCAGGCTTATCATCTTCTTCCTCCTCTGAATATTGACACTCCTTATCCTCCTAGTCCAATCCTTCTTCCTGAGCTGTTTCCTCCTCACTGAGAACTAGCTCCTCAGTGATGGATTTCCTGAACTCCCTAGGCGGAGACACTTCCTTTGTTTGGCCCTTCTTCTTACTTATGCTTGGCCTCTCTTCCTGCTCTATCCTCCTTTTTTTCGCTTGATGTTGCTCAACAGTGTCCTCCTGCTGTACTGTTCTTTTATTTGCCTGCTGTATTTCTGTCTGCTCTATATCGCAGCCTGATTGCTGTTTAGGATTTATTTGGCTATTAATCAACTGAGTATTATTAATTAATGGTTTTTGTACATCAAATTGTTTGCTTCAGTTCATTAGTCTGACCATTGCTAATTGATCCATAAAGTCAGGTGTGTTCAAATTCATTGGTCCGCTTTGAGTAACAAGCATTGCTTGTAACTGCATCGCCACAGCCTCTTTTATCATGTGCTGCATTTCATTTCGTAAGTTTCCCACTGAGTGCTGCCTCTGATCAGCAAACACCCTCTGCCAAGCCTCAATTGGCTCATTTTGTATATCTAGCCTCTGCTGTGGGGCATTTGCCAACCAGCCTGACATGAATTGTGTAAACTGTAATGGCAAGCCTATCTGTTCAGGTCTGTGTGTGACATGATCAGCTGGGCGTGGCTCCGCTATAACCGACACGGCGGCTCTGTGTGCGTCAGCAGCCACTCTATCATCAGGCAGTGCGTCACTGCTCATGTGCGTAGCCGCATTCAACATGGTGGCGGAGCCTTCTGAAGGAGTGACCAGCTCCCATGACGCCATCTTAGAATCCTTCTTTCCAAGATGGCGCCCTGATCTCTCCGTGGTGAGTTTCTGGCTACCCGCAGTCTGTTTCGGGGGTTGTTTGTCTCCGGATTTATCTGTTCTTTTTACCTTTCTCTCTGTTTTTTTCTCCACTGTCTTTTTCTCTGTAGCCTTTTTTGTTGTGGCCATTCTTAAGTCGTCTGCCTCGCTTTCACTTGAGGTCAGAAATATATTTCGGAGCTCCACAGAGCAGTCATCATCAGCGATCTGCTGCGTTTTACTTTTTTGGCCATTTGCTCCGTTCTCATCGTCCGTGACCCGCCTAGTGGCAGTTTTCTGGATGGAAATTACTTTCATTGTGTCCGAGCCCAATATTTCCGCTCCGGATCACTTCATCAGGCACCATTTTGCCATTTCCATTCCTTTCAGAAATCCTGTTGGAAGCCATTCCTACACTCCCTTAATCAAGGCTATTTTTCTTATGTTGCCAGAGAGGGACGAAACTGCGTCTTCCTGACACGCAGGAGAAAACAAAAACTGGCCGGAGAGGGACAGGAGTCGGTTTAACGGATTTTCATCTAGCTTGAGAATGACTCCTGCGCAGGCTGGCGTGAGGATCAAACCCACACGTGGTAGATTGATCCTCCTGTCAGCCCGAGAACGTATCCTTCCATGGAAGCCTGCCCAGGCATTCATATCTTTGGGTGATGCCGCTACAACCCTCAGCATCTTTGGAGATGAGAGAGAAGACTTTCAAAGTGGCTGTTCTAGGCTTTGGAACTCTACTAAGGGAGGCTAGGCTGGCTCCCTGCTTGCTGTCTTTCTTCCAATAGGTTAAGGATTTTTAATCAGGCAGACTTTTGGCAATTGATTGGCTGTTGAAGATGGAGTGTTACTTAAAATTGGACGCTGTATTTTCTTAGGGATGTGTTTTTGAATTGTTTTAAACTGCATGTCAATTCTGTTGTAGCAGTTGACATTGCTGTGGGTTTCGATTGTATTAATTAGTTCAGTATAACTGTAAGCTACCATCTTGGGGAGAAGGTGCCATAGAAATCAAATAAATAAATAAATTCAGCAGAACAGTGAAAATGTGAGTAGATCCTGATAGGCCAGAGCCCAGTCCCAGTGATTTCTAAAGCTGCATGTGCTTGCATTAGCAGTGGCATGAGAAGGCAAATGGCAAACTGCAGTCTTCCTATAAGAACAAGAAAATTTGAGAAAAAGATGTTACTATTTTTAAAGTCACTTAATTTTGTTATGGGATAGGAAGTGTAAATTTCTTGCTCAGTGAAAACCACTAGTCTCTTGAAAATACTGAGAACACTTTCTGTACTACCCATCAAATCAAAGTTTCCAGATGGTAAACCATAACTAATAAAACAGAGTAAAAGAATTCTTCTGCTTTTTGAAAGAGCCAGTGTGGTATAGCAGTTTAAGTTTTGTACCAGGATTCTAGCATACCAGAGTTGGAATCCCTGCGCGGCCATGAAAATCTACTGGGCGACCTTGAAGAAGTCACAGTCTCTCAAATTCAGAGGAAGGCAATGTTAATCCCTCCCTGAACAAACCTTGTCGAAAAAACACTGTGATGGAGTTGCCTTAGAGTTACCATAAACTGGAAATGACTTGAAAGCATGCAGCCACAAAAATTTAGTACTAAAACCAAAGAGTTGATTTTTACAAAATCAGATTAAACGCATGAAAATATAAATGTCTTTTCCTGATGTCAAAATTACTTCAGCATATTGACAAATGATCCTTCATCGGGAGAAAATACCACATGTAGGATGCTGTGACTAAAGAAACTTGGTTTGCTTATAGTTTACCCAGTTTACTCTAGCTGGAAGAGGGTGTCTGAGGAAGAACTTAGTGGTATGGAAGCATGAAGAAGGTACAAAAGTGTCCTAACATGGTTATTCATGATTGTTGTAACTTCTGAACATACTGTTATGGAAATTGTACAACTATAGGGAATGTGCATTTTTCCTAATTCAAACAGATGAAGCTCTTAAAAGGAGTAATCTTTCCAGTTCAATGAAAATAATTTGGATTTTATCTTAAAGATAAGTTGCATTGTTAAAAGAAAATAATAATAATAGGGGTATCTTAAACTGTAGGTGATTGGATGTGTCCAGTTAACAAAGGGGATGAAAAGAAGAAAAAAGATGCAAACAAAGATGAAGAAGAATCAAACGAGCCCAAAGGTGATCCAGAAATGGCACCAATATACTTGAAAAGACTATTGCCTGTGTTTGCACAAACATTTCAACAAACTATGCTGCCTTCAATAAGGTAAAAAGGAGGAAGATGTCTGTACATATGTGGATTTGTGTATTTATGAAGGCATAATTTGTTATCTTGAAAAGTTTTAAAGAGAATTGCTTTAAAAAACAAGCAAAAAAGTAGAGCCCAACCTGGCTGATTCTTCTACACAATAAAGTAGGGAATTAAAATAGTTAAGTATGCACATACACAGTGCCCTTTAAAGTATACACTGGCTTCAGTGTATTCCTTTTTGTAATAAACTGTTTGAGAGTAGTATAGCTGATAGAGAAACTTTATTCTTGATTACTGCATCTCTCCTGAGAGAGATGTTAAACCCACAAAGGGAGGAGGTAGAAAATAGATTGAGAGATGTTAAACACATAAGGCAGGAGATAAGAAATAGATTATGGCTTCTATACAGGCATGTCTGACTGACTACTTTACACATTACAGTAATGTATGGATGGCAGTAGAAGAAAAGGCTGCTGCAGTGATCCTGCCTTTTGGGTGGCTTCTACTTTTGTCAGAGTTAGAATCTGATTGTAGGTGATAGTAGAAAGGAACAAGTAAGCTCAGTTAACATTTAAATCATTGGCCAATGTATATTTCATCTTTTAATTGTTAAAATACTATTTGTCTCTCTATAAAAGGAAAGCAAGTCTTGCTCTCATAAGAAAAATGATTCACTTTTGTTCAGAAGCTCTTCTGAAAGAAGTTTGTGATTCTGATGCTGGGCATAATTTGCCCACAGTGCTAGTAGAGATTACTGCAACTGTTCTTGATCAAGAGGTAATTGTTTGGATTTTCCTTTTTCTCCCCTCTCATGGCTATAATTTTGAATCAGTTTAATACTTGCTACGTAAAGATGGTGAAGAATTCAAACTGGTAACCCATTACTGCAATAGACTTTCAGTCACTGGGAGTTTTTAAGAACAGATTAAACATGTCTTTTGAGTAACATAGTTTTGGAAGTTTTTGTCCCTAAGGCCAAAGGATTAATTGAATGTCATTGGCTGTCCTTTACAATACCTGTATTCTTGTAAGTGCTGTGATTATCTATGGCTTACTGTTTCCTTTACAATCTCTGGGAAATCTGTTTGCTGTTGTATAATGTGTGAAATAGCCTTAACTTACTTAGTTCATGAAGGAGCCTACAGGTCTCTGGGGCCAAGCTTCTTTCCTGCATGTTAGGTTGCCCTGACAATCAGTGTCGCTTGACAGTAAGCTGCTTGTCAAAAACCACAGTGTTTTTGAAAATGAAGGTAAAATAATAAGGCTGTAGATTGCTGCCTTTAAGATCAAAGTGCGTGATGGTTACATTAATTTAATTATATAACAATAGTAAATTTCTGTATGTCTTTAATTTTACTTCTCTGTTACTTCTTCAGGATGATGATGATGGCCACTTACTAGCCTTACAGATCATAAGAGATTTGGTAGATAAAGGTGGTGACCTTTTCTTGGACCAGCTTGCTAGGCTTGGAGTAATAAGTAAAGTGTCAACTTTGGCCGGACCATCTTCTGATGATGAAAATGAAGAAGAATCTAAGCCAGAGAAAGTAAGGACAGATTATTTCACTATCTGTTACATGTGAAATCATGACTTAAGCAATATCAGCAGAAAGTGCAGCAGGTTCTAGTAATGTTTTGCTGAGTCCAGTGAGTGAAAGCTGCAGTAAAGCTACAGATAATATCTGTGTCTGTGGATTAATTGCCTCAAAATTTGACAAGAATATGTTGTTGTTGCTGCTCTTGCTGCTGTTACTGTTGTCATCCAATTCGTGGTGCTAAGTTTCATGGTAGAATTCTAAATGAGGTTCATTAAAAATAAGAAATGGAATAGTCAAAACTTGCTAGAAAATGATGATCAGTGTCTCAACTTTTGACAAATGTTTTTGGTTGACACCCCATTTCCAGTAGCTTTAAGGCAGAATTCGAAAGTGGGAGGGTTCCTAGAGGCAAAAAAAAGAAGAACTGCCATTGCTCTTTGGTGGAGTTAAAAGACAGGCACAGCTGCTAAGGCTCCCTGAGGCAGAAGGAAAGTCCAAAAAACACAAGATGGCTAAGGCACTGCTGTTGAAATACACTCTCTAAAGCAATGGTTCTTAACTTTTTTCTTTACTGGGGACCCCCTGCAAATATAGATATTTTTGCTGAGGACCCCCAAGACTTAATTAAAGATTTAAATATTTAAATCTAGATTTAATTGTTCAAATATTTATTTACATTTCCAAATATTTATTTATTTATTTAGGCTTCTGGACACTAGGATTTAAGTTCCCGTTCAGACACTGGGTGAACTTGAGCAAGTCACATTCTCTTGGCCTCCAAGGAAGGCAAAGGCAAACCCCCTCTGAATAAATCTTGCAAAAAGCCCCCAAAGCCTTGTGATAGGTTCACTTTTAAGTTTACCATAATTAAGAAGTGTCTTGAAAGCACACAACAACAAAGTGCTGCTGACAGGGTAGATTCTTTCAAACCATAATCTGTTTTATGGCAACCCTAAATACCCCTCAGTGTGTTTAACTACATTTGTCTTATTTTGGCAAGTGCAGTATGGTGCTGATTTCAAAAATTTGAGGGTAAATCTACAATAGTTCTACAGTGTAGTCCAGTTATGCTGGGATAAATCTGTTCTTGGTGTGAAGTCATAAAGCTAACAGATGCAGTTTCTGAAATCTCATGATTTCTGAGTTGTGAAAGCCTGTACTTTTTTAGGCTAAATATACAGTGAGAACAGGTTCATTGATCCATGTTTTACCTTTCTTTCTGAGCCATGATAATTAGAGTGTTTCTTTGATCCCTCTGTGGGTATACTCTCTCCCTGAGCTCTTCCATTTACTCATTTGTTGTCATTTGGGCTTACTGAAATCCTGAACAGTCTTGGTCAACCTGATGTGCTTCAGATGTGTCCTATCATCAGTCTGAATTTATATTGATACTTGTTTTAAGGTTTGTCATACCAGCTGAAATCCTGAGGACAGAGGCAAGAATGTCTAGTCTCCATGTGTTTTCCCTTAATGTTAGGTCAAAAAAGAAATTCCTTATACAAACAGTTCAAATTATTTTGGTGTACAGGAAGATGAACCTCAGGAAGATGCCAAAGAATTGCAACAGGGGAAACCCTATCATTGGAGAGACTGGTCAATCATTAGAGGAAGAGACTGCTTGTATATTTGGAGTGATGCTGCAGCTTTGGAACTTTCAAATGGTAGCAATGGATGGTTCAGATTTATCTTGGATGGAAAATTAGCTACAATGTACTCCAGTGGGAGTCCTGAAGGAGGATCTGATAGTTCAGGTATAGTTTTGTTCTCAACCCATATTTTAAAGAGATTACAACATTGCATTTTACATATTTGATTTTGAGATGTTTTATTTTACAGGAATTGCCTCACTAAATAGTAAAGGATGTAAACAGGTGGAAGGTGGTCAGTTTCTTGTGATGCCTTTGTCAACTAGCATGTGACAGTAACTTACTACTTAGTAACTGTGTTCAGTGAACATCTTAGCTTCATTTTGTCTTCATTCCTTTCCATGCATACTAATATTAGTCAAACAGTCATTACAGGCAATGTGTAGTGATAATAAACTGCATTCCAGGTAAAGCTAGTTGGAATGATGGTGATGTGGCTTGCATCTAGCTAGCAGAATGAAATTGCATGTGTGTGAAAAGTTGTGTAGCTTTCTCAGAGTTGAGAAACTATGATAGACAATGAGCTAGAAGAGTTTCAATTTTTTTTTTTTGTTTACTTAAGCTATCACAGTTCTTAAATGTAGTGGGTACTGCTTGCTGCTTCCTTTTCAATGTTTTTTTATATTTTCATCAGTGCAAGAACTAATAATACTTAAATAACAATAGATCCAGAAAGTGTGCAATGTAATGTAGAATTGCTGTATCCTATTGAACAATGGCTATAATAGATCTTATGATTCAAATTCTCAGGAGGTGGCTTTTTCCAGTGATGTTGTGCTACAGATTGGTTATAGGGCTTAAATCTGAAAGTCTTTTGCTAACATTAAACTGTTCTTTGCTATTAGGAAATGCTTTAATTTCCTGGTTGTAATTATACCAATTTCCTTATTTACATTGGGATTATGCTGGAATATATAGGCTATATTTCAGTTACTATCATAACAGTATTGAGCTATTAAACCATGGCTGTTATATAATCAACTTTTGGCATCTCAGCAATTTGTATTGTATACTGATTATGATGCTAAGCATGGCCTAGAGAGTTGAGAGAATGGCAGGCAGGAGAACCAAGACTGAGAGCAGGAATGAAATAACCAGGAAGACAGTCAGGATGAGTCTTTATACTTGCAAATTTCACGTGCCAGCTTAGGGAAGCCAGTTTACTGCCTGCATAGACCTCAAAATTTAGAAGAGACATCCTAACACTAAGAGCTCTTTGATCTGCAGCCATGCAGTAAGGTTTACAGCAGTTGAACTCAGATCTGCAGTTTATTGTAATGACTCTTTGGGAAGACCCTGTCATCTTACCCTGCGTTCACACTGAATGTCAAAGCAAGGAATTTCGGTTTTCTTGGTTCACATTCTTCTCGCTGCTCCTCATCTCCTGTTTTTGCAAGGTGAGGTATCCACACAGCGGGCTGTCATAGCTACACTACAATCCTGCTACCCCATTATTTTCTGTGGGATCCTCTCACTCTACCCTGAGAGCGAGGCTGGCTGGGTGTAAAGGAACTAAAAGTTTGGCAAAGTGATTCAGTCCTTCCCAGTTCTTTGCAGGGAAGAAATTGAGAGTGTTAAGGGACAAAAGCAGGGCACTCTGCTGTTAACAACTGATAGAAAGTATTCTGGAGGAGTAGAGAGGTAGGTAGCTCGTATGAATATCATGAAGTTAAGAAACCATCTCTCCCTGTCTGGGGTCAGACATTTCAGGTAATAGCAATAGAGGAAGAATACCCTTTGCTGTTTTCCACTGCTGTCCCTCTATTGGTGTAAATGCTTAGGCTTGGGGCAGTAAATAATTGCAGCTCAGGTACAGTGTATTCAGTTTTAAATATTTCTCACAGTGCTGGAAAAATTCAGATGACTCTCTTTTATTCCTATTTAATCCCAATGTATTCATTAATTTCCTAATTGATTCAATTCTACAGGATTGATGTAATCACTCAGCTGACTAAAAGGAGCAGGGGACTCATGTTCTTCATATGAACTAGAAGGAAATAAAATAGTGGGAGCATGGACTAACTCATATATCTTAATTCATACATAATAGCGGCTTTCACACGGTCATCTTTGGGAAAACATCAGGCTTATGTCAAGCTCTGAACTAATCTGTTTTTGTGTGGAGGTGCTTTGCTGCAAAAGTTTTGCCTCTGTGATGGCACCATTGGTATTTATTCATAGTGTCATTGTGATGGCAGCTGTTCGTATGCACTCATTTGGCAGTCCCATTTCAAACAGACAGGACTTCCTTTCAGGTGCACCTGGTTGTTGATATGGTATATGACCATTGTGCCAAGTGGTTAGGAACGACTGTATTTGTGTGCCCTAGAAACAAAATTGTTTAAAACATATAAATGGTAAAATATATACTTCCAGAAGACCATACTATTAAAGTTAATTGGACAGCCTTCATGACAATTAATTGACATTTGCTTAGCGATAGTATCATCTTCTGGAAGTATATATTTTACCATTTATATATTTTAAACAATTTTGCTTCTGTTAAAGACATTATCATCTAAAAATGTTATAGTTGAATACATAAATCTAAAACCCAGTTTATGCTACACACAACATGCAGTGTATCATATTAGCACTCTATACTATTGCAGCAGATAACATTAATTTCAAATGTTCCTTATGGTTGGTTGACATGTCTGTAATGTGCCTAGGATTCCACTCTTTGTTTCCTTTTCCTATTTAATCAGCCTTCTTCACTTTGGTTCTAAAATTTAGATGCTTCTCAAACCCTGAGACTTTCTGTGGATAGGTTCCTGTTAGTTGAAGTGGAATCGTAACCACGTATTTGGTTTATAAAGGTTGTTTAAAATTAAATGCACATAATCTTTGTGTAATGGTTTCAGAAGCATGTACTTTTTACCATCAACCAGTAGTCATTTTTTATTGTCTTATATTCTGGAATAGTGGCCAGTGTTTAACCTATCCTGAGAACTTGAATCGACAACTTAAATTGGCAGTAAGTGCACAAATATCTTGTTTTGTGGAATTTTCTTTTATGTTAAGTGAAATACTAGTTAAGTATTTTCTTTCTTTTTATACAGAAAGTCGAAGTGAATTTTTAGAGAAGTTACAGAGAGCTCGAAGCCAAGTGAAACCATCCACAACCAGCCAACCAATTTTATCAGCCCCAGGACCTGCTAAACTCACAGTGGGGAATTGGTCTCTCACATGTCTGAAGGAGGGAGAAATTGCTATTCACAATTCAGATGGTCAGCAAGCTACAATATTAAAAGAAGATCTGCCAGGTTTTGTTTTTGAGTCCAACAGAGGAACCAAACATTCATTTACTGCTGAAACCTCTTTGGGTAAGTGTGTAATGAAGTTTAATTACTAAGACGTATATTTACATTGCTTTGGTTCATACAACACAGCCATATTTCAGTGATGTTTGATTGGCTGGATGAGGAATGATCTTGGTTTTAACTACTGCTCAAAGCATAATTTCTGATTTAACAAAGCAGAAATCCCTCTGTTAAACTGGATGCATGAAGAAAGAGAACAGAATTGGCTGAGCATATGTTGTAGTCTTGATCCACCAAACTGTGACAGCTTCACTGTGTGCTGTTGTTGGAGTCATGCAATAGCCTGACTTTTGAATGTTTTTTGCAGGATCAGAATTTGTGACTGGTTGGACTGGCAAAAGGGGCAGAAAGCTAAAATCAAAATTGGAAAAAACAAAACAGAAGGTTAGTTTTTTTGGTTTTTGTGTTAAAAGCATATTAATGGGGTAATTTTGTGTTCTGGTGTTTTTTGTATAAGCTATCTGCTGATCTGAAGTGATTCGGTTAATGTTTCCAGTACCAGTATGTTTTTAAGAGGGAGGATGACTGGATGTTAGATTTAGTTATGAAAGAGACAGAAATCCTTTTATTCTCTGGAGGAAATGGAAGAGCAATCCACATACTCAGTTCATGGAAATCACTGAAAATATTTGGTCGCTACCTTGGAAGTTTCCATTTGAAGATATACCTGATATCTTGTTGATTGCTTCTCTTTACAGTTCAGAGGTTGAGTAGTTACAATAAGTACTAACCCATCACTTATTGCTGAATGTGCGTCTTCAGCTCTGATTCTGTCCCTCTGCAGTTCTCCACATGATCATCATAATTTCCCATTATACTGTTTGATGTTTTCTCAGCTTTTGGATATTTGGGAGGATTTTCTTCCGTTCTGAAAGATTGAAATGCCTCTCCTAAGGCTTAGATATTGCCAGGAAGATCTTTAAGCTAAAACAACTAGCACTTTAGTCTTATACTTTTGCCTTGCTCACCACTGAAACATGGTTCCAAGAACTCATACAGAGTTCATCCCTTAGACTGAAAGATGTACCTCTGTGTGTTCTAGTGCAGGATTAATTAAGGGGCTGCATTGGGTCTCCAGGAGACCTTGGAGAACTTGCCACTCTTGGCATAGCTTCTGAATTTTTGGAATTTTTTTCCCCAAAAATATTTCCCAACATCCCATAGGAGGTGTGTGGGCAATGTGTCCATCTTTTCTAGCCCCCTTCAGGTCTCAGGAGAGACCTTTTTGTTAGCCACGCTGGTATGATGGGTTTGAGTGGTGGGCTAGGATTCTGGGAGATCAGGGTTCAAAACCCTAGTCAGCCATGGAAAACCACTGGGTGACCTTGGACAAGTCACAGTCTCAGAGGAAGGCAATAAAACTTCTCTGAATAAATCTTGCCAAGAGAATCATATGATAGGGTTGCTGTAGATTAGAGTCAATTTGATAGCATGTACCAGTAACAGCAGACACCTTCATTCTGAGAGGAAATGATCAACTTCTGGGTCACTTCTAGCTGGGGGAAAAAAGAGGTTCTCCTTGGTCTAAAATGCCCTCAAGGTCAAATATATGGAGAAATTGCATCCCCAACATCTCTTAGGGGACTTTTGGGGGCAAATATTATTAAAAGAAAAAAATATTTGGGGGCAGCTTGGGATCAACAGTTAAGAATGCAAACTGGGGCTGCAGTTTGTGTCTCACACTAGATGTTTACTTCCCACAAAATTTCTATGCTGTTTCCAGTAGTAGCAGAAGCCAAGCAGGAGCAGGAACACCACATCTTGTAAGCCAGAATTTTAAAAAATTCTGTCTTATCATTATGTGCAAATTACAGCTGTTACATTTTTATGTACTACCACTCTTAATTAAGTGAAGCCTATTTAGTAACATTCATAAATCTCTGGAAAATGATTTAAGTTTGATATGAATTAGTACAAATAAATGCAACTTAATTCTTATTTCCCAAACTACGTTCAGGTACGTACCATGGCAAGAGACTTGTACGATGACCACTTTAAAGCTGTTGAAAGTATGCCTAGAGGTGTAGTGGTAACACTAAGGAACATAGCAACACAATTAGAGTCTGCATGGGAGCTCCATACAAACAGACAGGCAAGTATCATCATCTAAATGTTTGTGATCTATATGATTGCCACTGTGGTGGCTTTACTTGCTGTAGTTTTTGTCATGCCACTTTTTCTCTCAACATTGACTGTGTTCTGACTTAGAAATACATTCCACTGCCCCTCAGAATTTAGTATTTGGAGATTCTCAAAATGAATTTAGATATATCCCTGTGTTAACTTTAACTTGTACTGCTAACAGCTGCACACAACACTAAACCAGCCTATGTAGAGATGGGCTACAGGAATTTGCTTTTGAGAGAAGAAGCAGTGTTGGGAAAGGGTGGAGATCTTTTGCTGATGTGTAAACACCATATTGTCATTAAAAAGGTTAAAAAATACATCTGTAGGTTTTTTTGTTGATTTTCTACAAATACTGTGACATTAATGGAAGTGCCATTATCTGTTTCTTTATAGTTCATTGAGGGAGAAAACACTTGGCGAGATCTAATGAAGACTGCTTTGGAAAATTTAATTGTCCTACTGAAGGATGAAAACACAATTTCGCCATATGAAATGTGTAGTAGTGGCTTGGTGCAGGCACTTCTTACTGTACTGAATAATGTAAGTTTACTGCAGAGACAGTGTGGCACAGGACAGGGGAAATAAAGGTCCAAATTTGCACCTAGGCATTACATTCATGAGCTGGCTGTCAAAATGTGGTGATCTGGGCCAGCCGGGGCTGTGTCAGATCAGACCTGCTTTAATTCTCCTTCCCTGTAGAAGCAGTACCCTTTTATATGATTATCAACCCCTGGCTCCCTCTTCCTTCTGCTTTCCCTAAGCCCACAACCCTTGTGGTTATAGGGCAAAGTGTTTTCAGGTTTATCCCAGCTGAACGTGTCAATTGTGGTAGCATGTATAACTGAGTTCAAATTAAAGAGACACTGTATGGAAGATGCTCTTAAAAAGAAAAAAAAGAATAAAATTGTTATTAAACGCATTAACAAGGGAAAGGAATTGGGCAATTCAGTATTTTCAACATCAAAGAACTTCCAGCTCTTAACAAGGAAACACTTCCCTAAGTTAACAAGCTCTTATCTTTTCTCCCACACACTCTCTTTCAGTGAAGGAATTCTTCTTCCCTTTCAGTCTCCCAGAAGGAACTTGTTTTTTTCAAACCCTGTTTCTGTTGTTTTTCTGTTCTGCTGACTCACCCCCTTAGCCCCTTCCTCTGGCTAACTTGGGTTCTTTAGTCAGCTAACCAATCAAATTAAATCCCTTCTGTTGCTAGGGCAGCTCTGCTGGCCATGCCCCTCCCCTCCCCAAGGTTCATCACACTGGCCTTGGGTCAGTTATTATCTCTCAGCTTAAGTTGTCATAATAGAAGATGGTTGTCATAATAGAAGAACAGTATAGGTCACCCTGAGCAGTTTGGAGGGGGGGTACAAAAGCATAGAAAAAAGATTTTGAATTTTCCTAGAGAGCACTCCTTAATTTATTAGCTGTAAGACATGTGTGAAAAGCCAACATGGTGTTGTGGTTTGAGCACTGAAGAACAGGAACACTGAAGAACTGGAGAACAGGGTTCGGATCCCTGCTTCACTGTGGAAATCCAGTGGCTGATCTTGAGCAAGTCATACTCTCAGGCTCCATGGAAGGCAAAGGCAATCCCCCTGAACAAATCTTGCCAAGAAAACATTGTGATAGGTTTGCTTTAGGGTCTCCATGAATCAGAAACAACTTGAAGGCACACAATGAGAAGACATGTGTATGCACTTACATCTTTTGTAATGCAAACACAAACACGGGACCTCAAATGTCCTCTTGCATTATTTGACAACCAGTGTTGTTGAACACTAACACCATCCTTCAAATGTCAGGTCTGAGTAACTTCCTCAGGTCTGTAAAACATGGTGGAGAGGTGGCAGACTTGCTCTCCCATGGTCACTGGGAGGTACGAGGAACCTTTCTGAGAGAGGGGTCCACACATGCACATGCGCACATTTTGAAGGTGGGGAGTAGTTATGGATCATAAGGGGTGATGGAACCCCTTGGGGGCCGTATGTCACCAGTGCCTATTTTTGCATTAGCTAGTGAAGTGGACATAGACTAGAAGTGAGGTCTTCTCTCATTTGCACTGTAGTAGCAAGAGAAGTCAGAATATTGGTACATGTTCTTGCTTTAATTTTCTACAGTAGATTATTATTTTGCACAAGAGATTGGTTTGGGGAGATTTGTGTACTGCATTGGTGGCCTGCTGGCCAGATGACCAGGAGGAACAATTCCTGATCAGATGGTGAGAGGATTTATGGCATCTGTTGCAACTCTTCTACTTGAGATGTTTATCCAAATACATGTGTGTGTTAGTATTTGCACCCCCTAGTCTGTTCTAAAAACCCCGTTCTTCTGTTTCTTTTATATTCACCATGTATCTTTCATTGCTTGAAGGGTGAGGAAAGTGATATACTGGACTTTGATAGGATTAGCTGTGCACCTTGTTCTTTATGAAGACATTGTGCAGGGTACTATTCATAGTCAGTATGAGTGCTCATTATTCTCTTAAATAAATAGCATTCATTAACACTCACAACCTGTTTAACTGTGCTCCCCTCTCCCTGTTTTTTTTTCCTCTTAGAATGTGGATTTTGATGTGAAACAAGATTGTAGCCAGCTTGTAGAAAGAATAAATGTTTTCAAAACAGCTTTCAGTGAAAATGAAGATGATGAAAGGTAACTTTTTGTTGTTACTCAACATAAAGAATAATGTCTATATGCAATTATTTTTATAGTTTGCTTCTAGCAGTTAAAACAAAGATAGCAGCATCATTCTCTAAAGCAGCAGTGAAATGTTGTGCAGTGGTAAGGAACTACTTTTTCACCCCAACCTCCCCCATGGACTAGACACTGGCCAAATGTTCCAAAATACTTTGTTTTCCCCTGTTTAAAATGGTGACCAGAAGTGAGATTGCACTTCACACCATTTTGAAAGAGAAACTGAGAGAAAAGAAGATGCTGAGAGGGATTTTTGGGGGTTGTGTTTTTCCATATATGGAGAGGGATTGGATACTATTTTCACCTGAAAATTGCACTTAAAAAAAAATTTAGATGTGGATCCAGGGTTTTTGAGGGACTGGTGAGAGTTTTCAGGGGGACGCAGTTATATAATCTAGGGGCTGCACTTTCCCTATCCCTGGTTTAATGTAATGGTTTGCTACACTAATTGTGATTTTTTTTAAAGAATTGAAGTCATTTAAACTGTCCATTTTTACAACGTCATTCTTCTGCTTACAAATATACATGGATTATTGCAGGATCTCAGATACTGGATGCCATTTTAGGAAATCCTTTTTTCCTCCACCACCTTTTCTCAAGACAACATTTTATAATTACAAAGAAAAGGACAATTTTAGACTGTTGGATTTTTAAAGAATTGGCATGATTGGTCCTGCTTGTAATTTCATTCAAAGTGGGCCCTTGCTGTGGCTTTTTGGAGTTAGATCTGCTTTCTACAAGATCTGTTTCTAATTTTATTTCATTTTCAAAGCATCTTGTTTTCTAGAAATTGTAACAGCTGCCTTCCTTATGTTCATAGTCGTCCAGCTATTGCATTAATTCGGAAATTGATAGCAGTATTAGAATCTATAGAACGTCTACCTCTACACTTGTATGATACACCAGGATCAACATATAATCTGCAGGTAAGTTTTACTCTGTTGGAAATGAATATTATTAAATTTACTATATTATGAAAAAAAACACTTGTATCAAAAATATCTTTCATTATTCCTCCTATGAACTTCAAGAAATACCACTTCTTTTCATTACAACTTATTGTAAAATGGAAATTTTGCCTGCAGACATGGGTAGATGTATTTTGAAAAGGGAGTAAGGTGGAGGAAAGCATTGAGCAATCATTGTAATGGGGTGGATACCACAGGATTAGGCAGCTGCATCACTATAGGATAGGAGTGGGCAACTGTGAAGGGTTGAGGAGCCACATTGCCTTCCAGGATATGTTCACACATACTGTTATCACTCTCATCCACCAGATTAGTGGGCCATAAATTATCTAATAGCAGGCCCAGCTTCTAGAGGACATGCTGCTGGATAGTTCGCCACGTTTTCAATATTTTTCACCAGCTCTTACTTTTTTAGGCCTGTACAAGCCCCTCCACAATCCAGGAAGAGATTAGACTTTCTTCTCTGGTCACTTCCTGTTTTGAGGAACACTTCCTGTTTTGGCTTAGACAGGTCAAAGGAAAGCCTGTAAAGCTGCTTACTATAAGGGAGGCAAGCAGATGCCCCAGAATGTAGCAAACAAGCCAGCAGCACACCTGAGAGGCTTGAGGGCTCTGTTAGTTCTTGGAGAGAGGAATTGTCTCTCCTGGTTTTGGAAGTAAGGAAGAATGAGACCCCTGCACTTTGTCCGTCTCTGGTAATAGGGTAAATGATAACCCCCTTTGAGTGTTCTGGGACTGTTTACTGATTCAGAATGCCTATCTTTGGTGAAATTTCTCTGCGCTGAACATATTGCTGCTGACTGCCAGTTTAATTGGTGGGAAAACAACTATATATCTTAGAGCTGTCTGTCTGAGTAATGACAGGATATGACTCAGTCATGCCTAGAGAGACAATAGTGAGAGACCTTTGACAAAGACTCTCTGGCTGAGATCCTGTGCTAAATATCCAGGAATGTAAATTAAAAAAAAAAAAAAAGTATGTATGCAGGGGTTGCATCAGCATAAGTCACCAAAAGATTCTAGCCTCTTGTCTCCTCCAAAGACCCCTTCAGGAAGATGTACTAGGGTATATAATCTTATACACATAAATGTTTTAGCCTTTGAGACTGAACAAATGGTTGGATAATGTCATGAAATCTTGATATAATCTGTTTATGTAAATCCATAAAATCTATTTAATATCCTCAATTCATTCTATTTTTCATAATTTTATTTTTGTATATTGCATTTTTGTTATAAAATTAATTAAAAAGCTTTCTTTAGAAAAATCCCTTCAGCTGTACTCTGTTGGGTAATTTCTAGCTAGTCTCCAACATTTCGTTCTTGGGCAAGGTTTTGGAGAGTTTAGTTGCAAGTCAGCTTCAGGTGCTTTTTCACCTAATTACCAAAATCCATTCCAGGTGCCTTTGGGAAGAAGACTTTGATTGCCTTGATGGGCAGTATACCAACCAAAAAGCAACTTGTATGCAAAACAGACTCACAGTGATAATGTAAAATAATACATGCTAGAATCTTGTGTTCTAAATTTTGGATAGATTTCTTTCCTTCTTTGAGAGGCATCTGTTATCCAGACATACACACTTGTTCAGTGTATATACAATATACATAAGAAACTGTACAGATAAGTGAATGAAAAGATATCTAATGTGTGGACTCTGCACCCTTGGATGCTTGGCAATTAGTGGTAAACTAATATTAAATATTCTGATTTCTTAAACGTTTTTGTGGTGAATGATAAAAAGCTTCTTGACTTTAACTTTTGTATTTATATGTTGTCTGGTTTGAAAAACTGATATGATTTTGCTAAATAAGTAAACTAGATAATTGACAACCAGCTTCAGTTTGATGTATTATGAATAGAAAGTAGGAGAAAATGTGTTAGTGCAACTCCGTAAATGCTTTCAAAAGAGGTGGTGAGAGAGTTTTTTTGATGGTTGTCATAATGTATTGGAGATTGAGTAAGAAAGATACTGTCTGTAGCACAGATTCAAATGGTGGGCCATAAAATGTTATTGAAAAGAGCTTTAACAAATGGAAGAGCGTGCCTACACAGAAGTTCTCTAGTCAGACTTACTCATACAGGCACTGCTCTTCTGCTGACTTGAAAATTGTCTTTCCTTGAGTTGAATGAGTTTTCTACTCATGAAGGGACACATTGTCTTGTGTGTGTGTGTAGTATTTAGGCAGAGTGGTCAAATGTACTTGTTTTTCCAGTTTATAAGTTTTTTTTAATTTGTTATCAAGCTTTTAATATTCATTTAATGTGGGCAAGAAATGTGTAAAACAAGGACATTTCTACGTAAAATTTTGTTTAATTTTAGATATTAACAAGACGGCTACGATTTCGCTTGGAGCGTGCTTCTGGGGAGACAGCTTTGATAGACAGAACAGGTCGAATGTTAAAAATGGAGCCTTTGGCAACTGTGGAGTCTTTAGAACAATATCTCCTAAAAATGGTAAGCAAACTTGTCTTTACACCTTCTTTATGAAAATGTATATTCTTCTGTGATACATGTTTGCTATCTTTTTCTTTAGGTGGCAAAGCAGTGGTATGACTTTGACAGAGCATCATTTGTTTTTGTACGAAAACTACGTGAAGGCCAGACATTTATTTTCAGACACCAACATGATTTTGATGAAAATGGAATTATTTATTGGATTGGAACAAATGCAAAGTAAGAATTTAGTAAATACAGTCTGATACAGTGCTAAAACTTTCTTAGATGAAACATGGTTGTTTTTAAGTAGTATTTTGTATATTTAACAAAGACACGTTTAAATTTTTCATTCAGAAATAATTTTTTTAAATCAAAATAATTAGGAATTTCCTTTATTCATGGAATATTGGCTTTAAATTTTTATACACATGAATTTAAGGTGTCTTGACACCTATTTTGGCTATTGGTTTTCATTTTTTAGAATCAGTTTTCAGTTAACCATGGGTTGTTAAGGTGCTACAAAATAAAGTACATTTGTGTTTTGTGGTTTTGAATGATGTTTAATAATATATAGTAACCAAGTTGCACTGCTTTAAAAGATAAGTTTGTGTAATTTTTTGCAATCCATGTTCTTCTTGAGTAGTAGTGGCATAATTTTTTGTTACAGAACAGCATATGAGTGGGTAAATCCAGCTGCCTATGGACTAGTGGTAGTTACATCTTCAGAAGGAAGAAATCTGCCATATGGTCGTTTGGAAGACATCTTAAGCCGTGACAGCTCTGCTCTAAATTGTCATACTAATGATGATAAAAATGCATGGTTTGCTATAGACCTTGGTCTTTGGGTAATACCATCAGCTTATACATTACGCCATGCTCGTGGGTATGGACGATCTGCTCTGAGAAACTGGGTTTTTCAGGTATCCAAGGATGGACAGAACTGGACTACTTTATATACTCACGTGGATGACTGCAGTCTGAATGAACCAGGGTATGTAGTATTTATTATTTATTTAAATATTTATATCAGACCTTTTATCTTAAGATCTCAGGACAGCTAACAGTAAAATCAACACAAAAACAATGGATAATTGTTGTTGTATGCCTCCAGCTTATTTCTGACTTACACTGTGACTCAAAGGTGTACCTGTCATGGGATTTTCTTGGCAAGATTTCTTCAGAGAAGGTTTCCCCTTGTCTTCCTCTGAGGCTAAAAGAGTATGACCTGCCCAAGGCCACTCTGGGTTTCCATGGCCAACTAGGGATTTGAACCCTGGTCTCCAAAGTCGCAGTCTCTGGCTCTCAGTAGATAATTACAAAGGCTTAAATTTTTTTAAAAAATATTAAATGGTTTTTCAATTTAAAAATAGACAATTTAGAACCAGTTGAAACAATCTTGAATCATAACATATATGCAGCCTGGATAAAATCCTTCTGGCTCAAAAGCTTCAATAAAAATCCAGATTTTAATTTTGTGCTTAAATACCTCCAATTTTTGTACCAGTTAGGCCTCCAGGGAGAAGGAATGTCACAACTGGGGTACCACTGCAGAAAAGATCATGTCCTCCCACAGTATATTTTTTCTACTGATGGAACACGGAAGAGGGCCTCTCCAATAGGTCTCCATTCTCAGGCAGACGTATATAGAAAGAGGCACTCCCTCAAGGAGTGAGGTCTCAAACTACCAGCACCTTGAATTCAAAATGGAAAAGTATTGGCAGCCAGTGTAATTCCTTCAGAACAGGAGTTATATGATATCTGAATGGAATTCCAGTGACCAGTATAGCCGCTGCATTTTGCAAATGCTGCAGTTTCCGAGACATCTTCACGGGCAGCCCCATGTAGAGTGCATAGTGGTAGTCTAATTGAGGAGTTCCAAGTGCATGGATTACTGCAGCTAAATTATCCTTGTTCAAGAAAGGCCATAGCTGGCAGACCAGTTGAAGCTGTCCCCAAGCACTCTGAACCACTGAGTCTTTTTGGGTCTCTAGTGACAAGAATGTATCTAGGAGGACTTCCAGACTACATACTTGTTCTTTCAAGGGGAGTGCAACCCCTTCAAGGGTAGCTAACCTACCCAGTTCCCAGACTCAGTAACCACCAATCCACTTAGTCTCCATATTGGGATTCAGCCTCAGTTTATCATCCTCAAAGAGAAGGACAAGGACAAGTAGAGCCGACTCCAAAACTCCTAATGGCTTCTCCCAGCAGCCTCATAGCAAGGGAAACAAGATTGAACCACAGCACAGTGGCCATTGAGCTACTCCATCTGCCAGAGCCAGTTCAGTAAGTTACCACCATCAGTGGTATCAAAAGCCTCTGAGAGATCCAGGAGGGTCAACAGGGTAGCACTCCCCGTCTCTTTCCCCCAGAGTAGGTGGTCAGTCAGATCAATCAAGACTGTCAGTACCGTACGCTGGCCTGAAACCAAAGGAAATGGGTCCTCCAAGAAAATCTCAAGCTGCCTTGCCACCACACATTCAAGTTACAGGATATCACAACCAGATCATGGATGGTAGTGATTTCATTACTGACCTGGCGTTCAGCACAGCAGAAGGCAGGCTGATGGAGCAACCTGCATCTTGAAGGATGGGGGATAGACCGAAACACAGGATAAATTTCAAATATCTATCCATCTTTTCTTCTTGTATTGGATACATTTGCACATGGTTACTTTACTTCTGCTGAGTATTTCTATATTACCTAATATGTACAGAATGTTTTTATTTCAGACTAGGTGGTACTTATAGATGTTTATTACGTATAACATGAGGCATTTTGAAATCACTATGAATTGATCTTTGGCACTTAGAGAGGTCAGGAATGCTTAGTTTTTAATTCAGTAGTTGTAAGTTAACTATGGAAACATCCTTTTTAGGGACTAAACATCATTTTAAAATAGAATATTTCCAGTACTGGTTTAAGAAGAAGTGGCCTGGCTGAGTGTCAACAATGCTAAGTGAAATACAGCTTTTAAATATAATGATATTGGGGGAGTTAATTCACTGGTTTTGGTAGTTGGTAGGGTTTTTTTGTTTGTTTGTTTGTTTTTAACTTCAGGGAGGGAATGCATATTTGCAATCGAGTAGGGAGGGGAGGACGCTTACATTTTTTCTGCTTTCACAAGTGTCCTCCACACCTCGTAAAAGTGGAGGGCCACTATAATAATCTTGCCTTTGTTCTAATAAGACTTCCTGTTTTTTAAAATTACAAATGTCTAAATGTTTTTCATGCAATTTTCTAAAACCAATACAAAGGTCAACAGCAACATGGCCGTTAGACCCACCAAAGGATGAGAAGCAAGGCTGGAGACATGTACGAATTAAACAGATGGGAAAGAATGCGAGTGGGCAAACACACTACCTCTCTCTGTCTGGATTTGAACTTTATGGCACTGTGAATGGTGTGTGCGAAGATCAGTTAGGTAAGCAATAGAGATAAAGCGATCTTTAGTTCTTACTAACATGGTAATAATGGATTTCATGAATAGAATTTTTCAAGAACTCATCTGTACAATCAAAAAGACAATTGGATATGTCTGCAGTTCAGATATTATCATTGTAATTGAGTGCGCCTAACCTTTCATTTGATTGCATTGATGATACTTGAAGTACATTGAATCAATTTGTAATTTACATAGATTGTATAAAATGCAGTGTCCTTTCAAGTAAACCACCATTTCAATTATATATAGGAAAAGCAGCTAAAGAAGCAGAGGCTAACCTACGAAGGCAAAGAAGACTGGTTCGTTCTCAGGTTTTGAAGTACATGGTTCCAGGTGCCCGTGTCATCAGAGGCATTGATTGGAAATGGAGAGATCAGGATGGTAGTCCACAGGGGGAAGGCACTGTTACTGGCGAATTACACAATGGTGAGCAAATTCTTAAGCAACCGATTCTCTTTACCTTAGCAAGTTATTCAGAATAATACTACCTAATTTAGCTTTGTGATTTGGGAAACAAAGATTTAACATTTAAGAAATCATGGGAGAGACAGGAAAGAATTTGTGTGAAAGTGGATTTCAGTGAAAAACTGCTCAAACAGAGCATTATGGTTTTATACTCTAAAGAGACCTGTTTGATATTAAATCATCAGCACATGATCTCTTTCTCATAGCAGTCGTGCCGAAACAGTGCATGTTGAGCTTCTTTAAATATAATTAGTTTTGTATCCCGAACACATTTATTTGGAAACATGTTTCATTGATTGTAATGGAACATATTAGCAAACAGACATGTTTAATATTATTGCACAAGAGAGAAATCATGGTTCAGTCGCAGCCTATAGCACTTGCAAAGGAGAGAAGTAAAAATAAGGGAAAAATAAGGGGAAGCTTGTTATTGCATTACAGTAATTGGAAGGTGAGTACTTAAGGCTGTTAGTTGCTTCATGACTGCAACAAAATTAGTTGTGGAAGAAGATAGACTGATTCATTTCCTACTCACCCAGGTAGTTTTTTTAATGTAAAAGAGACTGCTTTAGACTTCAAGAAACCTGTATCTCAAGAAGGCTTATGATTGGGGGTACTACTTTGTTATAAATCAGGAACAAATGTTCTCTTTACTCCTTTGGAGCAGCATTCTTTGGGGCAATGTGGTAGACATTATGCGAAAACATGTGTATGATGTGTACATGTCTATCAAATGTAGCATATTATATATTATAGTATATAATGGAGACTGTATATAAATTATGCTAATTTCATAGATTACTCATGCCATTGAAATGGTGTGTTGCAGTATAAATAATTGGTCCATTGTTCACAGAATAAATGCTACATGTCTACATAATACCTTGCTTTATTTCTTCCAGCTTGGCATGTGCAACTTGCTTGTTTTCCTTTAGCCTTTGTTGAATAGTCTACCTTCTTCTTACTCATTAGCTTCACTGGGATCCAGTTGTTGTTCTCATAATATTATATATGATTGGATAATGCTAAGAGACTGATCTTAAATTCCTAAAGTCATAAAAATTTACATATATATATTTATTTATAACTGTAGTAGAACCAGAAGAGACTTCTTACTTCTGTTGTTTACATATATAGGTAGAATACAGTGCTTCACCAATGGAAGTTTACTGAGGCATGGGACTTCCTCTTCCCTTTGCTGTACTCCATATTCCTTCTCTGGGGGATTAGATGTTGAGGGCTTGCAGAGTTGAGGAGGAATCATACCTCTCTTAATACTGCTGACAGAAGGGGTTTAATTACTTTCTGAGTCTCTTTACTTAAAAATGCCTCATCTTCTTCTGCTTTACCACTTCTTGGCATGTTAGCATTAGTATTTTTTTCTTTATGTCCTTTTTTCCCCACATAAAAATACACTGAAATGCAGGCATTGAGAGCAGTAGCTTGTCAAGTGCTCTTCTATGAGCAGTCTCTTATTCTTCCATAGAACATTCCTGGCAGTAGTTAAGCCAGAAATTCTCTCAGCAATAACTGTAGACATCTGTCATCCCCATATACACTATCTAGGGTTCAAATTTTGGTTGAGTATTCCTTGAAATTAAAACCAGGTTCTAGTTATTTAAAAAATATGAAAATAGTACACACAGAGAGCCTTTCATATCACTAGCAGGAAGAAGTTGCAAGAATGCGTGTTGGGCCCAAATGTGGTCTCCTCTCCAATTCTTTCCCCATGCCACCATAACAAAGGTAAGGAGTTGAAACTGCCTGGCTGAAATCTGAAACAGAAGCCTCTTTTTTTAAAATCTTGGCGCCATGGTTTCTGGATCAGTTGTAGTCACATTCACCACTGCTGTGGTTGAACAACAGACAGGCCAACTTCTCCTTTACAAGGAACTTAAGACCATACTGTGTAAAACATAATAGTTACCAACTATTTTGATGATAGTAAAACCTTTTAAATGTCCGTCTATCAGTACTTGACTTAACTCAGAAGTATATTCAATTAAGGGAATTAAATCTTAAAGTAATTGTTTACTCATAGTATGAAATTATTTATAATATGGTATAATATAATATAATATGATATGTATTATATATTATAACATATATTATAATTACCATATAATTATTTATTATGCAAAATTATTATAGCTATATTTTGGACTGTAGGAAGTAATATTATGACATCTTAAACTAACTATTTTTATTCTGTGTAGATTTCAATATGTGGCACTCCTGTCCATCAGAGGCATTATGCAGGTAGAATTGTAACTGGTGGGCACAGAGGGAATCAAATACAAAACATACACATGATGATAATTAACTAAATAGTATCCATTAACAAAGAATATTTGGTTGGTAATATAGATATCAGCATTGATTAGCTGATTAACACATGTAGTGAGATGGGTATTTGTCCCTGTCCCCTCTCATCTCAATAGTTACAATTCTGCATATGCAAACAAATTTCAAGAGCAAGAGTAGGAAAAAGCAGCCTTCAGATGTTGGGTTTTAGTTTCTAGGGTGCCTTACCATTGTTTTTGCTTAGGGCTGGTTAGGGCAGTCCAAGAACTTCAGGAGCATAACATTTTGCCCACCCATGAATTAAAGGTTCAGCTCTTGGCTCTTGAGGCATTAATAGAGAAAATATTTTCTTTACAGCACATGTGTTATGCAGCTCATCTGTTCCAAGATGACTGGGTTACCATTCAATTATGAATAGTTACTGTTTGTACTGACTGCCTTTCCCTCTCCCCATTCTAATTACGATATATTCTCTCCATCTAAGGAAGTCTTCGATAATCTGGCAATGGTAACAACACCCCTTGCTTTTTGGGGGGTGGGGTTCAACTGACTATCAAAACCACTCCCTGGATATTTTTGATCTCAGTTTTTAGATCTTTGGAATTTAAGTGAGCTATATAAAAACCTGCCAGCTGAATTTAGCACATCCTATAGTAATCATGCTTCTTTATTTTTTAAAACTTTGATTTTTATTTGGTTTGGCTTTAAAGCCATTAGGTAAGTCCCCACATTTAAAATAGTGGCCCAATGAGAAGCTGATCCCATATTGTGGAGCTACTGTCTGACACGCTCCTGTCTGCTTTCTGCTGGGTCTCACAAACTCCTGTCCCTTTCTAGGCTGGATTGATGTCACCTGGGATGCTGGTGGCTCTAACTCTTACCGTATGGGCGCAGAAGGAAAATTTGACCTCAAGCTTGCCCCAGGGTACGACCCTGATTCAGCGGCATCACCCAAACCTGTTTCATCCACTGTTTCAGGCACAACGCAGTCATGGAGCAGCTTGGTGAAAAACAACTGTCCAGACAAGATGGCTGCTGCTGCAGGTTCTTCAAGTAGAAAAGGAAGTAGCAGTTCTGTGTGTAGCGTGGCCAGTAGCAGCGACATCAGCTTGGGTTCGACCAAAATGGAGCGGAGATCTGAAAATGTAATGGAACAAAATATAGTTTCAGGCACAGACGTCCATGAGCCAATTGTTGTACTTTCCTCTGCTGATAGCATGCCTCAGACTGAAGTAGGGTCAGCATCCAGTGCGAGTACCAGCACCTTAACAGCAGATGTGGGAAACGAAAATGTTGAAAGAAAGCTAGGACCTGACAACTCCATACGTGCAACTGGAGAGTCCAATGCTATATCCATGGGAATTGTTAGTGTGAGTTCTCCAGATGTTAGTTCGGTATCTGAACTAACTAATAAAGAAGCCACTTCCCAGAGACCCCTTAGTTCATCAGCAAGTAACAGACTATCAGTGAGTTCACTTCTGGCTGCTGGAGCTCCCATGAGTTCTAGTGCAAGCGTTCCTAACTTGTCTTCACGAGAAACCTCTAGTTTGGAGTCCTTTGTCCGAAGAGTGGCGAACATAGCTCGCACCAATGCTACTAACAACATGAATTTAAGCCGAAGCAGCAGCGATAACAACACTAATACATTGGGAAGAAATGTCATGAGCACTGCAAGTAAGTAAATGTAATTTTTGGTTAACATGTATTTTCTGTGGAAGAGGGAAGGAAAGGTGTATCAATCATATTGAAATGTGATCGCTTTGAACAGTTATGTTGCCTGTAATTGTGTGTGGGCTTGTACTTGTGAAGTAAGTACTGCTATATTGGTAAAAATATTAGAGAGACAGAATACCACTTGCTCCATTTACCAAGCACTTAATTTCAGAGGGTAATACAATTTTGTAAAAATAAAATAAAATAAAAATCAAACTGCCATAACAGCAAGTGTATTTTAGTTATTACAGACTTGTAAAAAGCAAACCTCCTTCAAACAAATCTTGCCAAGAAAAACCCGTCTCCATAAGTTGTGCACAGCTTGAAGGCACACAACAATAAATCTCTTTGTCTTAACTGAGCATATTAGCTAAACCTTTAATTATAATTCTAAAGGTCCCCCCAAATACATGCATGTGTCATTGACATCTGCTTAGAATATTATACTATATGTGAACATGATCCGATTTGGAAGCGATGTAATTATTATATTCTTGGTCTTTCCCAAAGTATTAAAAAGTTTATGTTGGTTAATTGGGAGTCACCAAACACTTGCAGTATGTGAAAAGTTTAAAGAAAACGGTTTATTTTCTTTTTGTTCTGCCATTTATACTTTTTTTTTACAAATACGTGAAGTAATGAAGGGACATGTATTTACTTTTTGTGTGTGTTTTTACTGCAGTTTCTTCCTACAAGACCAAAACTACAAGAATGTAGACAAAAATGGTACTTTAGTATTTTGCTGTACCAAGTGTATGCTGCCCTTAGGGTTTTTCCAGATTTTTTTTTTTGAAAAATTGAAAAAAAAAATGATATTAGTATCTTCTGCAAATTCAAGGTCACTGTAGTATTATAGGATCATAAAATATTATCGTGTATAAGTAACAATTTTTGGTGTATTTGAAGTTCAGTTTATTCAAGTAATAGTTACAGATAGAACTGCCTCTTTAAATTTGTGTATTTTGTTACAAATAGAGCTACAAGATCCTGAACTGTAAGGAATACCTGAGCTGTAAGCTCTTTGGTTTGTTAAGAGCAGCCAAAAACAAACAAACAAATAAACGAACAAAAACAATCAACATTAGTAAGAAGAAACAATCAACATTAGTGAAACAGAGAAAATTATTTTGTCTCCTCTTGTTCTTCATAGTGTCAAATAGACATAAAGCACTCATTAACATAAAAAAGAATGCAGAATAGGAAACCAGGATCAGGGAATTTCAGTGATGCGATGCGGTATATAGTCTTACATAAATATATTCCTGTTCCATAGATTTTAGAAATAATTTTGCAATGAACTCCTCATCTTAAACATTTTAGTCAACATTCTAAATGCAAATATTCCATAACCCATTTTACTAGGGATTTTTTCTGTTTTTTTTCCTTCCTATTATTTATTTCTGAGCCTACTTATGTCTAGTTTTTACAGTGAAATAAGATGATGTTATTTAGCTGTTTCTGTCTCATGTCAAGTGTGGTCTGTGTGGCAAAAGATACAGTTGAGCAGGTTGAGCTGCTTTGTCTTAATTTTTTTTAACGAAATAAGGAGTGACTGCAAGGTACAGTGGTAAAGATCCTTTCATTTCTCATGGGAAAGAAGAAAAATGACTGTGTACATTGGAATCTAAACTGTAGTCTTTGCTACTTGAACTTTTTAAGAGTACTGTTTTTCTTTTTCTTTTTTTATTATGGAGAAGCTGTTATTGTTGGTATTTTGGAGAATTCAAATGAGAGATATGTCGGGACATGATTGTGGAAATTTACCTAATCTAAAATGTGCATGTTTAACAGATAAGACTTGATGTAATGTTTTTTTATTCTTAAAGGGTGAAATCAGCTATTGGATTGTAATCAGTACAATTCGTTTGGTTAATGTATGGCTACTATATTTAACTTTTTCCCACTATTAAGAAAAAAATTGATAAAATGGAGTGCTTTAGCAGTACTAAAAATTATTTATGAGATGGTTCAGACTCTTAATGCCTGATAATAATTTGTTTGAACTAAAGCCATTTAGCAAGTCTTGGTTCACAAGAGGGCATCAAGTTGGGCAGAATGTGGTTTAGCAATTCTGTCTGAACTAACCAGTGTGAGATGTGTTTTCAGCTTAAAAGACATTGTTTGAAGTAGGAGGTAGGGGTTCTCAAGGAAGACAGAGAGAAAGATAAATCATGGTTTGTTCGTACATCTGTAACACTATTGCTGTGAATTTCATATAATGTGATATAGGTATCATATAATCGCACTTGTTCAAAATTCGACATGTGGACTACAAAACAGCCACTCTCATTCCTGTACTTATTGGGTTATCTTCTTTTATTTCAAACCTTTTCTTTCATTGACATGTAATTCTGCATTGATAAGAACAATAGATTCCGTTACTCTTTTTTAATATTCGTTTAAAACACAACACTCATTAATGTAAATTGTACTACTTTGGATCATTTATTTTATCTTACCATATCTTTATCTGTAGCTTCTCCTCTAATGGGTGCCCAAAGTTTTCCTAATCTGACTACAACTGGTACCACATCAACTGTGACCATGTCTACATCCAGTGTTACTAGCAGCAGCAATGTAGCCACTGCAACTACAGTTTTATCTGTTGGTCAGTCACTTAGTAACACTCTAACTACTAGCCTAACATCAACATCTAGTGAGAGCGATACAGGTCAGGAAGCAGAATATTCTTTATATGGTAAGTTTCATTTTTAAATGACCATAAGCAGATTTCCCATTAATGATTTTCCTTTGCCTATTTTTGTTATAGATTTCTTACTTAGCAATTTCATTTACTAAAGCATATCAAACAGTTGAGTTGTTTACCCTGTTACTAGTTACATGAAGACTTCTCAGGCAAGGTGTTTAGGCCTAATGCCAATGTTCCCTTATAGTTCAGTTCTTCACACCCTGTTTTTATGCTTATAATTTATGGTATTTTTATTCTAAAATGCAGGCATCTGTATATGAATATTTTAAAATCTATGGTTTGTCTTTTCAGTCTGGCATATGGCATTTGCAGAGATGTGTACACAGTGATATCTTAGATCTAGAGATATTTGTACAGAATTCAAGGAGGATTTCTTGCATGTTGTGTGTTTGCTGCCCTGTGTACCCCTGAGAACCAGTGGACTCTATAGAATGGCTTAGATGTGTTTGGAAGAGTACATTAGGATTAGGAATTATATCTGTCTGTAGGATTGTCTGAGCACTGTTGTCAAAATTCTAAGTTCAAAAAGCATTTAAACTTTAAAATGGCCATTTCTGAAGCACATTTCAAGTGTTCTAAAGTATTGTACGTGGCAAACAGAATGTACTGTTCAAGGATACTTACTGTATAGATTTCATTAATTTCATGGAAGATCTCTACAACAAAAGTATCATGAAGACTTTCGCAAATTCGAACAAGTTATTGTTTCTGAAGCACCAAGGAAGATAGCAGAATACATCTCTTTCCATCTGACAGTTTTTTTTTTCTTATTACAGTATGAAATAGAAATAAAAACACAAGAATCTCTTAAAGGTCTTCATAAACTTTAGAGATACTTTCACACTGGGGTTGTAGTATAGTCTACTCTTTAGGAAGTGACTTGTAATAAATCATCTTGAGTGTCTCTATGGCAAATTTGTTTATTTTTCATTTGATAAAATCCCTGTGAAATTTTCTTTGTTTTATTCTTTCTCTTTCTCTCTCTCTGTTGGAGGACCGGGGGTAGGGGCAGGCAGATTAGTTTTGTATGGTGAATATGTTATTTAAAAATAGGGATGGGACAAATCCAGAATTTTCCAAATCCGGATTTGAATCCCTGGAAGGTTCTGGGAATCCATAAATCTCACAAATCTCGAATCTTTCAAATTTTTTTTTAAAAAAGGGTTTAAAAAGCAAGGGAAAGAAGGTTAATCTTGGGCAAGACACACTCTCTCAGCCTTAACAAAAGCCTAGGCAAAGGCAAACCTCCCACTGAAGAAATCTGGCCAGGACAATTGTCATAGTTTTGCCTCAAGATCTCCCCAGATTGAAAATTACATGAAGGCTCTTTCTACACAGGCAGGAAAATGTGGATTAATCCCACATTTTCCTGCCTGTGTAAACAGGGCCACATACTACAGTACAGAGATAATCCAGGTCAAAACTGGATTTTCTTTGTATAGTTCCTTATGGCATCATGGGGTTTGCAGTTTGATAATGCACCAGCACAATTTGGCAGAGAAGGTTGTGACACCTTGTAAAACTACAAACCCCAGAATTGTGTATGAAAGAGTTTTGCAAGGGAGCTGTGCAAAAGAATCTTTCAGCTGTCCTTGAAATCTCAAGAAGACTGTACCTTCCAGCCAATCAGGCCTTTGGCGGGCCCCAGAGGTGCCAATTTTTAAAAACAAATTTTCCTTTCTGTTATATGTGGTTTGTCATGTGGCTCATGAGAAACCATGAGAGACATTTCACTTCTCATCCTATTCTAGCTGTAGGTTTACAACCAGGCACTGTCTTGTGGAAGGTGGTACGCTGGCCTACATGTGGCAATCACTGACTGAGATTGTGTGACCTTGCCGTCTGCCCCACTACTTCTGATAGGCGTCAGACCCACCGACCCCAGCATTTATATATGCCATTGATTTTCAGCACAGAAAGTAGTGCTGAACTTAAATATTAAATGTTCAATTTAAATATATTAAAATATAACCCCAGATGTAATTTCTGAAATTGTTAGCAAAAGCCATTATTACTCCAAGGGAAAAACTCACCTACTTGCCACCTCCCCTTGTGTGTCTGGTCTCTCAGGTTTTCAGGCATCCCGGTCTCCAACAAACTCTTTGGTTGGTGGATTCGAAAGATTTGGTTTGCCTATTTTTGGCACAGGGATTCAGATTCACGAATCTCGAATCTTTGCCAAGGATTTGAGGATTCAGTTTGGCCCATCTCTATTTAAAAGTGCCCATACAGCAGTTACTGATAGGACAGTTAAACATTCACCGTTTAAAACACATGTGTTTATATTATATCTTTGATATGGCTTTATGTGAGTCATAAAATGACTTAGTGGACAGAGCTTATGCACATTTAGATTGTTGTTGTATAAACCATTGATCTTTGGAAGATCATGAAATTGTCTTTTTAAAACCATGTAATACAAAAATCTTAGAAAAACAGGGAAGTGAACTATACTGGAATTTGGATAGCTTAATGTGTGGCAAACCTTCATGGACACCACTTCTGTGTAGAAAACTTGCAATAGAAAGCAATACAATTAAAAATAAATGTTTGTGTGGAAAGCTGCCACCTTTGGGGGCATTTGTCATGTGGATATAACACAATGTTATGTCCTGTTTTTGTCACATGACACATGTGATACCTACAGTTTTCAACATAAAAATGTATGTATTTTTTCACATTTAAGCCATTTCACTCCCATGAAAGACAAAGTAGGATGAGCAATGTGTGGTCCTCAGCTTAATAGTATGTGCATAGGAGGAGCCTATAACAAAAGAAAGAGGGCAGGTAGGACAAGTGGGGAGAACCAAAACAAATGGAGTGATAGAAGGTGGAAGATACCCTCTTTAGGCCTCAGTCACTTCAGGCTTCCAGCAAGAGGAGGGTGTGCCTATACTCCCAGCATATTTCATAAAGGAGAAGGGGAGGAGAGAAGATAGCAATTTGAGAGAAAGCAAAAAAGAATGAAAATGAGAGTATTTATCTTTGGGTAACATGGTAGTAGTCTAAAGAAAATCAGAAATGGTATTCTGATTTCTGAATGAGACAAAAATTGTGATGAAATTGTGTCACCCAAACTACTGTGTTGTAAGTTCCAGAAGAGTAACATATACATTTTTCTTTGTTTTTAATAAAAAATCTGGTGTAAGCAGTGGGAATTTGTCTTCAATACATGGTATATTAGCTATAATATTAGAATGTACTTGAAATGTCAGTAAAATGGTCTTTTGTATACTGGTGTTTTCCTCTGTGATTTTACCAATGAGGTCTTAGATTGGTATTCCATTTGTGAAGTCCAGTTGTTTTCCAGCAGTGGAGAGGAGACGGTTCAGTTGGATTTGATTTCAGTTGATTAGTTGGAATTTACAGTACTACAGTAATGAAAACTGGTCTACAAGTTCTTCTGTGAAATAATTTGCTTGTATTAAAGGTATCTATAATTTTTTTTCAAAGTATGCAGAAGAAATAAGTTCTAATAAAAGTACCTTGTATATATAATTGGTTGTAAATAGTAAATGTTCTGTTCATTTTCACTAGTGTGATGTGTTCAACAATGGGATCTTTTTGTCTGAATGTTTTACTTCAATACAAATAGTTTTCTTTTTCAGGTTTCAGTACTTCTGCTCCTTTTCAGCCTTCTATTGCTATGATTTCATAAATAGGTTGATGTCCTGTCCTGAAAATTACTCTGAAGTTGTACCCCCCTTTTTTTGTTCCTGTTCTGAATTTATAGACTCACTTCATCTTGCAGTCTTGCTGTCTTTTCTTTTAAAAATGGATTTCTTAGTGGGTTTTTTGTTTTTTTTCTGTAGATTTTCTTGACAGCTGTCGTGCTAGTACTCTGTTAGCAGAGTTAGATGATGATGAAGACCTGCCTGAGCCAGATGAGGAAGATGATGAAAATGAAGATGACAATCAAGAAGATCAAGAATATGAGGAAGTTATGGTACAGTACACATTTGTGCTTTTTAAAAAAGCATATTGTACTCTGCGTGTGTCTCTGTGTTTCTGGGCCACCTCAACAGTTTTCCAGCCTCATGAGCTTGGGAGAATTATAATTGTAGCACATGTTACTTATAGAACAGTGTACAAAAGTGTAATGTGGTGAATTAAAAATCATATCCATTTTTATAGTAATTCTGTCAGCTGCCTTCTTAGCATCATTCTAATAGCTTACTTCAGTACCATTTTCTTACTGCTTTTGCAACATATAAAATGCCTTATAACTTAACATATAAAATTGCTTCGTTTGGCATATCTATGAAATTTGGAAATATAAAATCTGTAATTTTGTATAAGCAGTATAGTGAACATATCCTATATTAAAATGTGGCTGACTGGAAAGAATAATGGTCATATAAGATACTTCTTTTATATACGACCTGCCCTTTATACTGAATTGTAATGTTTAAAATACCCATAAATAATGAGAAGAGTGGTGGAAGCAAGCCAACAAAAATATGGAGAGTCCTTCTACAACTTTGAAAAAAAAAAACTTCAGAGAGACCAAAAATGAAAGAATAGGGCTGGAAGCTTCCAAAATGGCACCAGGTTAATATGGGAAACAATGGGTGAAAGGATTTGAGGGGATCCTGTTTTAGATCCCCAGGTCAAAGCAATAGTTAGACAAATCTACTGACAGCTACAAGAAGATTGGGTAACCTCCTTTAAATCTCTTGACTAGAAATTATCTGCCCTGACCGCTTAAACCTTCAAAGGTGGAAGAATGCAACAAACAAAGTGTTTCATCTGGGCATTCTAATAATACATAGGTGCAGGAACTGCAAGTAGCTCCCACTGATCTCTAAAATAAGCTCTGGGTCCTGAAGATCCAAAGAAGAAGGAACAATCTTAGACTGAGAGAAGTCCCAGAAAATGATAAACAGATATTACAAAAATGATTCTCCCCTGGCTGAACAAATTGAATTGAGAGTCATACTGGCAGCTTAGCATAGCCAGTTTTGAGAGAATCTACTTTAATGATTGGCCCTAAGTCCCTCCAAACCTGGCAGCTATCAGCAACAGTATTTTAATAAAATTCACAGGTTTTCTGAAAAAATCTAAAATACTAAGAACTGAGAACAGTCTTTCTACTTTGGAATTCAAGGGAATGCCACTACTGGTTTTCAAAGATATAACTTGATACAACTGAAAATATGCTTGCTAAACAGAGACAGCTCAGACCAGTTAGCTGTGTATTGATGGGAAGGATTATTCCCCAAAATGGAGTTGGAGGTACGCAGCAGGGAGTATACCTCAAGTCTCTATGCAGATGACATGCTGTTACTCCTTCAGAAACTATTGAAGGACTGAAACTGATCTTAGAAGAGTACCCCAGCCAGCAGGGTTTAAAATTAATCACACAAGATTACAAAATACATACACACACACACACACACACACATATATATATATATGAATGAATTTATACATATACACACACACAGACTTAAAAATTTACCATAAGGATATATAAGAGGGGCTCAGAATGAAAAATGACTTCACAGAGAAATGCTTTCATTTTATATTTGAACAAAAATGTTGGACTTTGGAATGTTCTGCTATCATAATTTTTTTTTATTTATTTGTATCCTGCCTCTCCATATGGATTGAGGCGGCGAACAACTTACAAATAGCATGTATTTCGAAACATTTCTATACATACTCTGGAGAGACCTGTTACCAAAATATATTAGAGAACTCCTACAGACTATAGTTTAGATAAATCAGATTGACTCTTGCATAACCTTAAGATCCTTTTTACCATGAGATTCTACTGGTAGCTTATAGTTCCTGTTCATCTGCCCAACTTTCTGTGTTTTGTTTTAATTTTGTTTGGTGTTCTTAACAAATTAAATTCTCTGTTCAAGAAAGAATTGGAAACTGCTGCATCTTGTGGTATGAAGCACATGTATCTTTTTTGTTATCTGAGGAATAAATAAAAATATCAAACAAACTCCACATATTTTCTGGACAGTACAGAATAGCAATTCATTAATTGTGGTTTATCTCCCCTTGTGCCAGTTTCAAAGGCAGAAGTCTTGTGGTAGTAGTGGTTCATGATGATGATAATACTTACTTATATCCTGCCTTTTTTTCCTCAAAATTGAGATTCAAAACAGCTTACAAGAAGAACAATACAATTAAAAAGATTAAAAAAGTTAATATTAAAATAAAATTAAACTACTTACAGTGTTAAAGTATTATCCCTCAGTAAAAGAATAAAATGCATTTTAAAAAGATTTTTTAAAATTCTTTTGAAAAAACAACAATATTTAGACTCCTCGCTCTCTTTTTTCAGTTCTATCTTGCTAGTAATAGAGCTTTTCTGGTCAATCACTTAATTTTTATTAATTGTCTTTCAACTAATCTTCATTTTTTAAAAATCAAATTCTTTAATACTGTATTATCACAGTATTGAAGCAGCTTTCTTTGTGTTCCTCTTGTGAACATGGCAGCATGCTCTAGTTGCAGAAACACATCTGGGGTTTGAGTGCTAGGCATTTACTCTAAGGTCTGCACATTTTCCCTCAGTGGGCTTCACTCTACCCTACAGCTCCAAAACTTGTTTTGAATTTTAAAACTGTTTTTAGAGATTTTTTCCCTGTGCCCCCCAGGAGGCATAAGGATCAGTTTTCCTCTCTCCAAAAGAAGAAACAGTTAGAGATCAGATTTTGAAGTGGCCCTTGGTTTAGAGATTGAGCTATGGTGGGGGTGAGCTTTTGAGTAAAAATTAAAATAAAAAAAGGATGTGAGGCATCTTGGGGTTGTATAAACAGGCCTGAGGTGCATATGTAGTCCTTGAATTGCACTGTCCCTCTCCCCTTGTCTACAGTGATGCATGGGCATTATTGTTAGCTAATTCTGTTTTAACTGTAGATCTTCATCATTTTGAGTAAAGAGAACATTTGTCTTAAAAGCATTTCACTTATTCCTAAAGAAAAAAATGATGAGGTTTTTCCTCCCTACTTTCTTCAAAATTTCCAGTGTTTTTCCTGCGGTTTTAATTTATTTTTTATTTATTAAAACACTTATATATCCTGCAGCTTACAATAAAATCAATTTAAGATCAATAATAATTAAAAAGTTTTAAAAAATCAAAAGTATTTTAAATTGTTTCTCTATTAAAAACTGACAATTTAAAACCAGTTAAAACAATCTTGGATATCGTGACCATAAAACATGTGCATTTTGGATAAAATCAGTTTGGCCTGAAGGCTTTAGTAAAAAGCCAGGTTTTAACAGCACCAAAATGATTCCAGGATTGACACCAATCAGGCCTCCTAGGGAGGGAATTCCACTGCAGGAAAAGGTTTGTGTGGCTCTTCACATCTCTAAGCTCAGTAGATATTCTCTTTCACATATTCTGTCTTGTGACCATAATCTGTTTGGTCAGCGCTAATCACAGAGCTGTATTTGTCCTGCCAGATGTTTCACTGAGTCATCCCAGATCAGTGCTACTTGCATGTTAAAGTCATCTGAAGGAAGCTCCTGAGGTGAGGTGTAGAAGGTTATGATAATTGCCCTGTATTAGTTTCACTGATAGTTGTTTGATGTGTCTAATTAAGGTATACTTGTATGTGAACTTCATTGTAAACACAATGTGGTCATGCCATATTCATTTACTTAAGATGGATGAACATAGTTGTTACCATGTGTCCACATCCTACAGCGAGCTCCCCAATATCCCATCTCATCAAGCAGAATTAAGGTTTAAGTTAAATAGGATGGCCAATGCATGAATTTTGTAGGGAGAAGAATATAAAATGTACAGTGGGTGGTAGATTTGATTTCTGTACTTAAGTTTAAATACAGCTAATGTTCTTCTGGTGTCTTACTCATTTGACATGTATAATTTTATATATCCCTTTCTTATGTGTACCTTTTAAATCCAAATTTTCCTGTATGGTTATTTTTGCTAATAGGAAGAAGAAGAGTATGAAACAAAAGGAGGTCGTAGAAGAACATGGGATGATGATTATGTTCTCAAGCGTCAGTTTTCTGCTTTAGTTCCTGCTTTTGATCCTAGACCTGGCCATACTAATGTCCAACAGACAACTGATCTTGAAATTCCTCCACCAGGTATATTCAATAGCAGGTTGAAAAACCTGTGCAGGCATACACACCTCTAAATATATTAGCGTGCCAGATAAATGTAAGAACCAGACTGGAGAGTGAGAAGTAGGGAGAAAGGCAAAATAATAAATTGGTACATAGTTCAGAGGGAGAGTCAGTGGCCCTTTCCACACGCAGGTGGGGAAACGGGAAAGCCACGCCAAAACGGGGCTTACCTTGTTCCGTCGCCGTGCGGAGCAGCGCATTTCGCTGTTCCACACACAGTAGCGTCCCATGGCGTCCTCAGCGCCCGGCAGTGCCCAAAATGGCGGATTTTGACTGGCGGAGCCTCTCCACCAATCGGAGAAGCCCGCCAGCCGGAAATCCCGCCCCCTGCCTGATCTGCAGGGACGCCCTTGCGCGCGTCCGTAAATCCACACGGGCGCTGCGACGGGGCTGGACGGGGCTGCACGCCCCGTGCCTTTGAAAAACCACATAAAATGTGGTTTTTCAAAGCACGCGGCGCCACCACTTGTGGGCGCCCAAACGCGGATTGCGGTGTGGAATTACTCGAGAGTAATCCACCCCAATTCGCATACCGGTGTAGACGACCTCCGTGGAGGTCGATCTACACCGCTTTTTTAAGTCCGTGTGGAAAGGGCCTGTGTCCCTTCATTATTGATTCCAAAGTTACTTTTTGGGTAAGCTGGCTACTTGATTTACTACATTAGCATAATGAATAGCATATTATCAGAGTAGTTCACAAGACTCAGGCTGGGATCCTTTATCATAGGAAAGTGATGTCAAATTTCATGTTTGCAAGTTTTCCCTTCTTACCTCCCCCCAAACCTACCTTTAGCTGCATCACACACCCCCTCACTTAATGCCTGGTGGAGAGTAGGTGGCATCAAAAAAAGTCTGGCTGTGTTCCAGTGGCCAAGCTTAGGACAATGACATCATCCACTGAGAATCTTCAGAGGAGCCCCCCACACACACACACAGGTCTTGTTGGATGATATCAGTGTTCTGTAACTGGCTGTAGGGAGATACTACACACTTTGCCAGCCCCCCATTGCTCTCCACCAGGTTTAGGGAGGAATTTTGACCATTGCAGAAGGTTAGTGGAGAATTCCAGCCTTCATAGCAACCAAAAAAAAGGACTTAACAATGGCTGATTTGGATATAAACCATCATAAGTCACTAACAGGATGAGATTTCTTCCCTCCAGCTGGTTGGGGATGAAACGTAAGAACTTTACCATTCTTCCAATCTAAGTCCTTTCACAACTCTGCCAAAGGATGGAATGTAGTTGCAAGAGGAACACACTAGAGAGGAGGAATGCTGCTGGAACCTAAGGAAGAGACTTGAAGGATTGGGTCAGGGACTGGGCAAGGGTAATGTGAGGGGTGAAAAACTAGAACAGAAATTGCAACACAAACTTCTTTACTATGGATGTATTTATTTTGAGGTCTAGTCAAGAAATACAGTTTAATTGTACAAAAAGCATACAGCAAATATGCAAATGAAAGGTACTACATAATTTAAACAGTTAACACTCGTATTTCATTAATTGACCATTGGTTACAGGAACACCTCATTCAGAACTTCTGGAAGAAGTTGAGTGCACACCATCACCACGTTTAGCACTTACCTTGAAAGTTACAGGCCTTGGTACATCTCGTGAAGTTGAGCTACCACTAACAAATTTCCGATCAACAATCTTTTATTATGTACAAAAATTATTACAACTTTCCTGCAATGGCAATGTGAAGTCTGACAAACTTAGAAGAATTTGGGAACCAACATACACGTAAGAATTCTAAAATTTCATTGTCAATGTAAAGCAGTTGAGGCTTTAATTCTGTGTGCATTTATAGGGAATAAGTTCCATTGGGTGCAGTGGATCTTATTTCCGAATAAATTACATGAGATGGCAATGTAAGACACACAATATGAAGAACTGTCAACATCTTGCAGTCAGGCTTCAGAGTACTGCTGCTGTATTTTGTGAAAGATGGTGGTACATTGACAGTGCTTGGATGCTAACTTTGACCTAATCTCTGAAACTATCACTACTCTTTTCCTGCCTAACTTCTTCAGTATTATGATTCTTAATTTTTTAAACACTATAGGTGTGTGTTAATTGAATAATTCTTAACAGTTGACCCTAAACGGGTCTAGAAGCCATTATTTTTATAGTTTCTGTAATTTATACATGTGATGTAATTGCTGGTGAACTATCAACTGTAGTCTTAGAATGAGTTATATCAGGTGTTTCACCAGTTCATGCATACCATGTATGGAAAGCAATAACATATTACTATGCTTCTAAATATGCAACCTGTTAGCAGAAGATAATATAAATATTCCCCAAGACTGATATTCTATATTGCATGACTAGAAATGATCTTCTTCATTAGATGATAGCTGTGAAAAGCCACTCAAACTACATAAGTAACTCTGATAATTTTTTTTAATGTTTAGAATTGTGTACAGAGAAATGAAGGATTCTGATAAAGAAAAAGAGAATGGAAAAATGGTAAGATAAATAACATTTCAGAATTACATGACTGCGGCAGGGTTTTGTGCAGTTTTGTGCACTTAAAAATGCAGCTTAAAAAAAACCTACACTAACTTAGTTCTGTTATTCAGCATATGTTACAGCGAATGTTTGTGAATGCATGTTCCTTAAAGAAATGTGTGTAGTGCATGTGAAATCTTTCAGACTTTACAATCAGGAAAGACCAACATTTGGTGGTTCCTGTTGTAGGGTTGCTGGTCAATAGAGCATGTGGAACAGTACCTTGGCACTGATGAATTACCAAAGAATGACTTGATAACCTACCTGCAGAAGAATGCGGATTCAGCCTTTCTGCGCCACTGGAAATTAACCGGCACTAATAAAAGCATTAGGAAAAACAGAAATTGTTCCCAGCTAATAGCTGCATACAAGGTATATGTCCGCATCTAAAAGTATTGGTTTGGGCAATGTCTGTGCTTTTTTCCTTTGTGCATCGGGTTAGGAGTCCTGATAAAGGGATATGGTATGTGACTAATGGAATTGCTCTTTGATTAAACATGTTCATATGCAACTCTCACGTTTAGCTTTTACCATCAGAAATCTTTTGAATAGGTGGAGTTAACATAGTATTATTAATATAGTACCTAACAATTATTCTAAGTAATGAGTTGTTTGCATTACACAAAGTCACACTTGTATTTTTCCTCTCTTTTATATTACAAAATAAGTTATAGTTCTAACAGAAAACTTACTGTATATTTATTTTCTTCTTTTCATTTATGCAGGATTTTTGTGAGCATGGATCAAAATCTAGCTTGAACCAGGGAACTATTTCTACACTTCAAAACTCTGACATTCTCAGTTCAATGAAAGAACAGCCTCAAGCCAAAGCTGGTAGTGGACAGAATTCTTGTGGAGTAGAAGATGTCCTACAGCTGCTTCGTATTTTGTATATTGTTGCAAGTGACCCTTATTCAACTCGAACATCTCAAGAAGGTGGGTGAAATGCAATACATTTTTTTCCTAAAAGTGTTCCAAAATGAAACATGAAATAAAATGTTCTGCTAATAATTTCAGAAGGAGATGAACAGCTTCAGTTTAATTTTCCACCAGATGAATTCACAAGCAAAAAAATCACTACAAAAATTCTTCAACAAATTGAGGTAATACACTTATTTTTGAGAAATTTATCTTTACACTTTTTCAGCTGGTCTAGAAGTCTGAAATTTTGTTTAAATAGGGCTTTGAAATTATGTGTGCTTTTTATTTGCACTGTCTTGTTTAATTATATTAGTATGTAGGTTGTCCCATGCCATGTCACAAGCATTTTTTTTAAAATACAATGGCACGTGGTGTTGAGTGACTGTTCATCCCTGGGTACCTGAGATGTCCAAAGCTGAGTGCAGATAATTATATAATTTAGTGGATTGAGGCCATAATCTCCAAATATTGAAAGTATTTGGAAGGAGATGAGCAAGAGACAAATATAAAAGCTCAAAAAACTAGAACTGTTTCTAAAAAGACTTACTAGTTTTATTTACTTATTTATTACTTTCTTTACTATTTTTTTCAAAACTAGCTTAGAAAACCATGAAAGTCAGTATGGTAAATAATTAAAGAGTGGAGGACTAGCTCTAGGATGACCAGATTCAAATCTGTTCTTAGCTGTGAAATTCACAGCTCTTGGAGCACTCCTTACCTCAGCCTAACCAATCTCACTGATTTATTGTGAGGATGCAAATCAGTTGCTTGAGTTCCTTAGAGGAAGTGTGAATAAGTGTAACATACTACGTATATATTGATAAGAAAAGGATAGTTAAACGTTGAAGGAAAGTGCCGTATTTGCTGGCGTATTAGATGCACCAGCATATAAGATGCACTCCACTTTTCAAGGGATATTCTTCAGGAAAAAATTTTTTTAGTTCTCTGGTGGGCAAAATGCACAGGAAAGGAGGGGAAGGAAAGGAGTTTTGCACCAGGAGAGGAGGGGAATGAAAAGAGTGCTGCACCACCACCCCTCCCTTCCTGTTTTGCTTGGGCAGAATCTCCCTACAGAGTCAAAATGCACAGGAGAGAAGGTAAGAAGAAACTGTAGAAACATCTATCTATGTTCCTGTAGATCAAGGTTTCCACTAACCCTTCCCTTCCTGTTTTGCCTGGGCGAGGAGAACTCTTTTCACTCCCCCTCCCTTCCCGTTGTTTTTAATGTTACCACATTTGCTAGTGTATAAGACATATCCCATTTTCAGAGGGTACTTTTAGGGGGGAAAAGTGCATCTTATACATCAGCAAATATGGGACTTTTTATTCAACATTTCTTTTTAAGAACAGAAATCCTGCTCCTTTATTAAAATTTCAAAAAATAGCCAGTATAAACTGAGTGTGTGGGACACTATACCTTAGAATGCGTTGTTATTGTTGTGGTTGTTGTTATGTGCCTTCAAGTCCTGAAGGAGACCCTGAGACAACCCTATTGTGGGGTTTTCTGGGGGCTGAGAGTGTGTGACACACCCAAGTTCAGCCAGTGGGTTTCCATGGCCACGTGGGAAATCAAACCCTGGTTGCCAGGGTCATAGTCCATCATTCAATCCACTATACAATGTGGGCTCTCAATGTATTAGCAGCTATATAATCAGCATTTGCCTCTTCAGGTTTCATCCTTTAAATTATTTGTGTGTTAAACTGCAGGAGCCGTTGGCACTAGCGAGTGGAGCTTTGCCAGACTGGTGTGAACAGATAACTAGCAAGTGCCCTTTCTTAATCCCTTTTGAAACCAGACAACTGTATTTCACATGTACAGCATTTGGGGCATCAAGGTAAGATACTTCACAATGAGCAGGGACTTACTTTGAGCAATTTCAGTGAAACTTACATTCCTAGTATTGAAGTTAATATTGAGAATCTCTGAAATTTTACCAAGGTTGTTTCCCAGAAAAAAGAAACCATCAAGTCCTTCCAAGGCCATCAGCACCAGTATTGCATTAGATGGATGAGAGGACAGTTTTTGTCTTCTTTTTCCTCTGAAAAGTGGATAAATTTTTAAATCTCAGTTAACCAGAAAATTAAAAAATTAAGAGAAACCAAGATTTGTTTGTTTTGTGCATGCATATATACCTGCAATGAATGATATAATAAAAAAGTAGGACATGCAGTAAATGATTGCAAAGGTAAGTTCTGCTGCTCAAGACTCTACCCATTCCACATTATGCCCCTTCCTGGTTTTCCATCTCCCCTCCCCAACAGTCAGCATTCTATGGTCTCAGTGCACACTCAGTCCTCAATGGTTTTGGCATCTTTCCTCACCACTACCACCAAAATAAAGACAGAGAAATAACCATTTTTGTGCTTCCTCACACCGTGGGGCCTTGCACCTCCCTGTTGTGCATGAATAGTGTCATTTTTGTACTCATAGCTAGAATATTAAGAAATAGATGACACAGAATTTCCCCATTTATCTATGATAGAGAAGCACAAAGTATGTTGTTGTTATTATTGTAGTTATTTGACCATATTCTTTCATAGAGTGTCTTGAATTTTTTTCCCCAAAAAAATCCCATTATTCTTGTTACTAGAGCAATAGTGTGGCTACAAAACCGTCGTGAGGCCACTGTTGAGCGGACACGAACTACAAGCACCGTGCGAAGAGACGACCCAGGAGAATTCAGAGTTGGGCGCCTTAAACATGAAAGAGTAAAAGTTCCACGTGGTGATTCTTTGATGGAGTGGGCGGAAAATGTTATGCAGATTCATGCTGATAGAAAGTCTGTCCTAGAGGTAAAAGATGCCCCTAATTTACAAAAAAAACAAACAAACCCAAAAGCAATTATAGAGGTTGCTTTCAGATGTTTTATGTATGGAGTCTGCCCATAAGACACTTCTGTCAAAGGGAGCAATATTTTCCTGCAATCACAGTAGTCCAGAAAGTTATCTTGCAGAATTGGGGGGATTACATGGGAGGTGGCCCTTGAAGGCTAAAGGAGGAATTAGGAACGAAAATCTGCATGCACATGCGAATACACATGAGTACATCCTCTAACAGAGGCTGCATAGAATTAGGAGAGCGTATTCACATCTGGTGGGGGTGAGGAGAGCAACGTAATACCAACAACTTGAAGTGGCTTACCCTGTTGCCGTGGTCTCTGGTTTTCAGGTGGAGTTTTTGGGAGAAGAAGGAACAGGATTGGGACCCACTCTAGAATTTTATGCACTGGTAGCAGCAGAATTTCAGAGGACTGAACTAGGAGCATGGCTTTGCGATGATGATTTTCCTGATGATGAATCACGTCAGGTATATGTCACTTTTGTAATTAACTGAACCAAAGAGATACATGGTGATGTGTGTCTCTGGAGATATCTAACTTCTTTCATCCATTGTGTTTTTAAAAATAGGTTGACATAGGAGGTGGTTTAAAACCTCCAGGATACTATGTACAGAGATCTTGTGGGCTCTTCACAGCACCATTTCCACAGGATAGTGATGAACTTGAAAGAATAACCAAGCTCTTCCACTTTTTGGGGATTTTCTTAGCCAAATGCATCCAAGACAACAGACTAGTGGACTTGCCCATTTCTAAGCCTTTCTTTAAACTCATGTGTATGGGAGACATTAAAAGCAATATGAGTAAATTGATTTATGAGTCACGAGGAGACAGAGACTTGCACTGCACTGAAAGTCAGTCAGAGGCCTCTACAGAAGAGGGACATGACTCTCTCTCAGTAGGAAGTTTTGAAGAAGATTCCAAATCTGAATTTATTCTTGATCCACCAAAACCCAAACCTCCAGCATGGTTTAATGGAATATTAACATGGGAAGATTTTGAACTGGTAAACCCTCACAGAGCAAGATTTTTAAAAGAAATTAAAGACCTCGCAATTAAGAGACGTCAGATACTAAGCAACAAAGGCCTTTCAGAGGATGAAAAAAATACAAAACTGCAGGAACTAATGATGAAGAACCCATCAGGATCTGGACCTGCACTTAGCATAGAAGATTTAGGGTAAGTCTTCTCTGCCTGCTGTTGCTTGCACATGATTGTGACTTCCTCATGGAATAAGACGTTAGGAAAAAAGGACCCTTAGAAAATAAAAAAGATCAGTTTATTTGTAGAACATAAAAATCACAGTATTTGAATTGGTGGCATTTCCATTTTACTGTTTGATCCTTCAGTTTTTGCTGCTTATGCTGAAGGGTTATCTGCTATCCTTTTATCATGGTAATACATCTGCAGGTCTTTTGTCCTTAGACTGCAAACTAATCCATTGTGGAAGTGAAACCATGATGATATTTTTGGTAGCTTCACTAATAGATGTGACACTGCTTAGTTGTGTTCTCTGTAAATGCTGAGAACTGAATCTGTTGCCACTAACTTCCTGGTACAGCCTGTAAATTATTTCTGTTCATACCATAATCTGCTGGGACCAAAGGTTATGTATTAAATATTTAAATTTGTATACCATGTCTATTCACTTTGTGCTTCCATTTGCAAAACATAAATCTTGTGGGACAGTTTCCTTAGGAACATAGCAAGTGGCTTTATTCAAGCTGTAGGTCCATCTGGTTCAGTATTGTCCACATTGTATTGACTGACAGCTGAGTTTCAGGAAGGAGGCTTCCCCAGCTCTGTCTGGATATGCCAGCAATTGTCCATGCAGGTCTCTTGCATGCAAAGGATATGCATTCTTTGACCAGGTAGTAAGAAATACTATGTTACATTTTTCACCTATAAGGTGAACAGTATTTCTGTGATTTTACTCTGTGAAACTGGGTTCATACAACATAGGATTACACAAACAAAGCATCAAATACAAATTTTAAACTGATTAGTTTGAACAGCCCCTAGAGCATCACAGGATCAGTGGGGCTGTTGCCATACTAGTTGTGTTTTTAGCTGTCCTAAGTGGCATCACATGGCCATCCTTCTCACTTACTAAAGATTTTTTTTAATCTGTCAGTCTTTGTCTGTAGAGGAATACCAGTATAAAAGAAAGGATACCTAGTACTTGACATAGCATTGAACAGAGACATGAAATACCTGGAAATAGTCATAAGAAAGCTCAGACATGGAATATTTCATTCCATATAGAGTATCTCTGTGACTATTAATTGGAGTTGATATTTTTTCAGATGTGGATAAAGTTGGAAACTGTGACTGGATAACTCATAGCAGTGGTTCAGCGTATTTAAATGTTATGGCTAGTACTAAGATTAAACTTTTACTTAATTGTGTTAAGGTTTGCAGCAAAAATGAGTGTCTTCTACCCATATAAATTCCAATTTATATGGGTAGAAGACACTCTTTTTTGCTGCATTTATAAATTCCATGAGAAACACAGTAGAAGCAGAGTGTGTGGGATAAACACTGAGTGCAACACTTAAATATTAAATATGACCTTGGAAATAATGTGACCAGAAAAAGAAAGAAAGAAAGAATGAGTGACCAGCAACCCTCCCACCAACCCAATGCATCACATAAGTGCTTCTCACTGTGCATTCTCTTTTCTTCATTGGGTCCAAAAATTTATTTCAATAATGCTGGTATTAAATTAAGAATTTAAGGTTAAGATCACATTTGCTAATTATCACTTCAAGATTACCTTAGAGGCAACATATTTTGCTGCACTCTTAGCTCTGAATAGGATTGTAACGGATGAAGAAAGTGATTTAAGAGATTTTTATCCTTTATAATACTGCAGCACCAAGTCATCTAATGGAACTGGTTGGCAGAAGATTTAGATAGATCAGGAAAAGTATTTTTCAAAGTACATGACTGATTTCTAAAAGTAGTTGACACAAGATGGGGGCGTTAGCCTTTAAAAAGGTTTAGCCAAATTAAGTCTCTCAGTAGCTACTAGTCACTGTCATGAAGAATGGATGCAACTTTCTAAAATGTTGAGCAATTTTAAATCAGTTTTCTGTTTGTTTTCTTTTAACTACCAGTAGCTGTATTTCTGCTAATAGCTTTTCTTGTCTTGCAGCCTAAATTTTCAGTTTTGCCCTTCATCCAGAGTATATGGCTTTACAGCAGTGGATCTGAAGCCTGGCGGTGAAGATGAGGTACAGTAGTTTTCCCCGTATAGGAGTTCAGTATTTAATTTTTCTCAGATTCATCTGTGATACAATGTTGGCACTCTCTGACCATTTAAAAACATTGTCATTGTAGTTGGTAACTATGGATAATGCAGAAGAATATGTGGATTTGATGTTCGACTTCTGCATGCACACTGGCATACAGAAACAAATGGATGCTTTTAGAGGTATGTAACAGATTATTGGGGGTGTGTAACAGATTTAATGGAAATGCTGATTAGTTAATTTAATAATGAGATCTTTATGTCTTCATGGTGTCTAAGAATAGTTTCAAAGGGTGTTTGCGAGAAGGAGAGATGCAGACAGAAACACACAGCCACTGATGTGGTGATCAGAGAGAGAACATTCTCAACAAACGTGTCTCATTTATGGAACGCTTTCCTGAGGGATGGCTGCCTGGCTCATGCTCTCATACTGTTCTGTTATCCACCCTGGAGATATTTTTTTTATTAAGTGTGTTACATAATTTTTCAAAAAAAGACCATGATATTGTGGTAGCCCTTCTGCTCTTGTACGTTCATTGTACATGGAATCAAGTTTGTTTCTCTCTTAACTGTTTTCAAATGCCGTTAGGTTCTGAACTCACGTTTCCGATTATTTTGATTTTATATCAAGATGGTTTCAACCGAGTCTTTCCAATGGAAAAGCTGAGTTCCTTCAGCCATGAAGAAGTTCAGATGATACTTTGTGGAAATCAGTCACCATCCTGGGCAGCTGAAGATATAATCAACTATACTGAACCTAAACTTGGCTACACTCGAGACAGGTACTTCAGAAAAATATGATGATATGTCTTGAACTCAATCTCTAGCCCTATAAAAAGAAGACCCATTGAACCAGTGGAACGTACATAAATGTTGGCTTACCAAGCTCTCACTGATTCAGGGGCTGCCCTGGTTGGGTCTAGCAGTTGGATTTAGGTCTGTATTTACAGTAAGTTCTTTAATTTTTGGATTATCCCTGTTGTACTTGGAGGGCAGGAATAGGTATAAAAATCCAAACATACTTTCCTAAATAGAATAGTTCAGGACAACAAAACTTTGAGAAGCTTCTTATAGTCTTTGCATTTAAAGAAATAAGAGAATTAAGTATTTCAGCACAGCTTGTTCAGTTGATGAACTTCCATTTCAGAAATAGCAAATTTCTCAAACTTGAGCTCTGTAGAACCATCATATTCCAGTTACAGAAGTTGCATTTGAGAGGTTCAGTGTTACATCTTCAATTTTTACAGATATCATTTGGAAGACAAAGTGTGAATAAAGGAATTAATTTAAGTTATTTAACCAGAACTGCTATGTATAGTGTAAGGGCTGCTTTTAGGATAAAGAGAGGCATATACTATAGTTTTGGGGTTATTAACAATAATCCCAGATGCTAAGCTCTTTCCTACCTTCACCAGCACCAACTAGGAAACAGGAAGATTTTCATACAGCTACTGAAAGTCCTTTTTTCTTTATCAGTTGTATAATTTTTGAGAAATGCAGCGTTAACACTCATGTTTTAAAATAATGCTTCTGAGAGTAACATTTTCATCCAGTTGACTTTTCTCTGAAATTATATTTTACATTTTTATCACAGATTTCTGAGGGAGATGCCACTGTTTACTTAGTACATTATTCTAATTGTCAAGGCCTTTTCTGTGATCTCCAATGTGAATTGCTTCAGAGAATCCATGAAAGGATTTTAGGGAAAGCAGTAAGATCCTGTTGTTGACATTTCCAGGACTATAGCCTTGAGTGCCCAAAGCAACGTGACAAACCAAAGAAGAGGTGCATAGATTGGAATTGCTACTGTTAAAGTCAGTGTGGTGTTTCTCAGCGGTATTCCCTTCAGCATTGCTTCCACAGGAATCCTCAGGTTTACATATGCCATTATAGCCTTTCCAGGGTGGATGGAAGGCTTACATGCACTCCTGTTTCATATCATTTTTCTTTATTCAGGTTCACAATAGGATACTCAGATTTTGCTATTAAGGCAATTAGGATATCCTCTAAAAAAAAAAAAGGAAAGAAAAGAAAAGTAAAATATATCAAGAATTTGATGGTAGGTTTTTCACATGAACTTGTATTGTAGTTGGCAGTGTGCAGAGGAAAGGAGAAGGAAGCACAAGAAAAATGGAAGCCTCTGTAACTGTATCACTACAAGCAATTTGTTCAGGAGTGCTGCTGTTTGGATTTTTTGCTTTTAATAAGAAAATAGACCATTGTGGTCTACATTGTGGATTTCTTTAAAATAAAATTCACTATTTATACAGTTTAGTAGTCTTTTTTTAATATCAGTAGTAAACAAATGAGAGTCAGCATGGTGTTGGAGTGCTGAACTGTGACTCTGGAGACCAGCATTTGAATCCCCACTCAGCCGTGGAAGCTCCCTGGGTGACCTCGGGCAAATCACACTTTCTCAGCCTCAGAAGGAGGCAATGGCAATTCCCCCTTCAACAAACCTTGCCAATAAAACCTTGTAGTAGGACTTCAGGTGGCCCTAAGCCAGAAAAGACTTGAAGGCACACAACAAGAAGTCAACAAGTGATCTGTAGTTAATTTGTGTGAGAGATTCAGATAGGGTTTGACTGAACCAAGATGTCTGAAATGTGATCACAGTATCAGAAGCTTTTCCCCCTTCCACCAGCAGAAAAATGTGGAGCAAGTTGAAATCATTAGATTAGATTGGTTAATGTGGAATTTTTGTAGATTTTTTAAGTAAAAACTGTAGGCTTTTGAACTAAAAATCAGGTTGGAACCCCATTCAGCCATATTCAGCTGGGCTCCATAACAGTTCTACTCTTTGTTATATAATTCACCAAAACAGAATTCTCTGTTATGCCTTTGATAAACCAGAAGCCAGTGCCTGGCATTCAAAGCCTATGTTGGTAAAAGAGAGGAAGCTGTTTGTTTGGGAGAATACAGTCAAGGAATAAATAAACTTACTTCATTCCAACAAAGTAAAGTCAGTGAGGGAAATGTTGTGTTTACATACCGATTTTGCTCTGTTATGGTTGGCAAATAATTTTTAATAATAACAAAGTAAAACTGGGGACCTTTTTTTTTTTTTTTTAGAATTGAATGCTACCTGTCGGCAAGGTTCTTTATTTGGGGTTAATGATTAAAAGTCAAGGATTGAACCCCATTGGCTTCTGCTGCTATTTGGTGTATGAGGCTCATTATGAATGAACTATGGGAAGAGCGTCTTAACATAAGTCCTCTTTCCAATTCTAAAATTGTTAGACTGCACACCATTATGAGGCTAAAATATGGCTAGCCATTATGTTGTGTCAAATTGTTACAGTTTAGTTTCTGAAAAAGGCAAATATGTGTGCTTACAGACTAGTGATGTATGAAAATTATATGCAGTTGATATATTTAGTATCTTGTTTTATATTTTAGCCCTGGATTTCTGAGATTTGTAAGAGTTTTGTGTGGCATGTCTTCAGATGAAAGAAAAGCATTCCTGCAGTTCACAACTGGCTGTTCAACACTTCCCCCGGGAGGCTTGGCTAATCTTCATCCACGCCTCACTGTTGTACGCAAGGTATGGGTATAGCTTAATATTTTGCAGAATTTGTTATAGATAGAACCCAAAAGGATTTGATTTTGTATTACTTCACTTGTGAGTTGATCCAGAAAACTGCTCGTACCCAGAAGATGATCAACAGAGATTTCAGAGATAGTACTTTTTTTTTAATAATTGAAGCCACATGTATGACAGTCCCTGTTGAATACATAGCAAAGTAGATTATTTTAACAAAAGGTGTCCCCCATGAATGTTACTACACAATTTATTTTATAGAGAGATACGAGATAGAGATCGTTTCTGCCTTTCTCTCAATGTGGGAGAAAGACAAGACAACTCTCATAGATTAAAAGAAAGTATAAATAAAAGCAATCATTATAACAGTTAAAATATAACTAAATAAGCTATCATAGGATGACAGCTTGAAAGTCATTTTGTGATACTCTGATATCATTGTCTCTTGTCTGAAATACTTATTTGTGGGTAGCAAGTTTTAGGGTTGGTTGATTGTTTTCTAAAAAGTGCTAACCAGCTGGAAGTAATATGGAAATATATCCTGAACTCACTGTTTTCTTAAATAATTTTGTGGATTTTTATTCTCAGGTTGATGCTACAGATGCAAGCTACCCATCTGTGAATACCTGTGTGCATTACCTTAAGTTGCCTGAATATTCATCTGAAGAGATTATGCGAGAGCGTCTGTTAGCTGCTACCATGGAGAAAGGTTTTCATCTCAACTGAGATGTGTAACATGGGATTGTGTGACATGGGACATCACAGCCTGGTTTTGCATTCATAACTAGTGAAGCCTCTTGTGTTGTATGTGCAGAAAATACAATCTCCACACTGTGCTGTAATGAGACTTGCCTTTTTCCCCTGTCCATGAGGCTTTGGAAACACATGGAATAATTTTGTTAGCTGCTAACAACAAAACAAATCCCAATGAATTACACAGCCAGCAAGAAATAGGCAAGAACACTGTGTGGTTGCTTCCAAGGGCTTGTGCAACCAGAAGCTGAAGCAAACTTTTGACTGTTCCAAAGAGCAGAACTGCAGATTTTCAGTGTTCACTGATACAAGATTTATAACAATGTATTTGTGTAAAGTTTAGCATTTAATACCCTGTACACTACAGTTGCCATCACTGATCCCTGTTTTGCTGGCTTTTAAGCTGACTGGTGAGAAACCTGCTTCTTTAACTTAGTCACTGAACATCCCAAGCTTTCTTTTCTTTCTATAATGGTGCCTGCACTGTTGGAGTATGCTAGTGTTTTGATGGGGGGAGGGGATGTTTGCATATAATCATGCACAAATGTTTATTATTTCAAGTGGGAATACATTCTGATTTGTAAATGCCCTGCTATAAAGATCAAATCCTTAAGTGTGTGTACGTGTGCGTGCAGCTCAACAATAACGCTTTTAAAAGACACTGGTTCCTGGTGCAAGGCACAATTTACAGTGAGTTTTACTTTGGGTTGTACTTTCTTTGTATATTAAAAACATTTATTTAACTTGTTGCGGTTTGAAGTTTAAAAAAGAAGAGTTCCAATGTGTATGCTCTACAATAATCATTAAAAAGTTTGCAGCGTACAAGCAGCCTCTGGTTGATATTTGACTAAGTTTTCTCACATATTGTTCTGCAGAATAGTGCCTTTTATTATTATCTCAAATTTAACAAGCAGTCTTGCGTTACACAGTTCAAACATTACACTATTGCAATAGTCTGTATATTGCATTAAAGGTGTGTCATGAGCTAAGAGTAGTGGTTTTTGCTTTTTATGAGTGTAAAGGAGATCTTTACTGTGGTGATGAAGAAACCACATGCTTTTTTTCAGAACTGATTGACCAAAACCTGTGAGAGGTGATTTACTGAAAACATCAACTGACTTAATAACTAGATGCTTTTATTTTATTTAAAGACTGAACTCAGCTTTCCAGTTTAATACGCATGCTTACCACTATTCTTTCAGTGCTGGCACAGCACTGATAAAATTCTAGGTGTGACTCCAGTATCTAGTAACTGCTTACTAGCAGACAGAAGCAGTGTTGAATGTAGAGATATGCCTATATAATGGGTGAGATGTTGGTCCAGTTGTTATGGTTCCAGAGTATAGTCTGTTATGAGCACTTGAAAAAAATGTGCTTTGCTATTCTTCTACTGTGGGTAAGATTTTAGTCTTGGTTTTTTGGGAAACATAAGTGTGTGTGTGTTGAAATTCTCCTGTTACCTTTTATATGGGGGGGGGTGTATAGAGAAAGTGGTCACGAGTCAGTCAATACACTTAAGTTTGCACCTTTAAAAACAATGGATTGAATCATGCAAAATCCTGTACCAGGAGGCTTGTGATACAGCAGTTTTTCTGCTGGCTGAGCAGGAGCAGCAGCTAATGTCCTGTTCACGTACAATCCCTTCTGTCAACCAGAAACCCTCCTTTGGGGGCTGGGAGGTAAAGCTGGGGCTGCAGAGGGAGGGAGCAATCTGCCAACAATTGCCCCCCCCCATTCCCTTAGTGGGAGCATTCTGAATAGAACTGCACTCAGAGAATGTCACACTGGTAGAAAAGAAGCTGAATTCAGCTCAAGAAAGGGATGCCGTCTTTCTTCTCTACCCACTGTAGCAGTGAGGAAGGAGCAGCAGCCAAATTCACTGATTGCTTCGAACATTTTTAAATGCATGCTTTGAATTTTTGTCAGATGAGCCTCAGAATGGCCATGGGATGTAGATTATATTCATAGTGAATCATGGTAGTATCCTTAGCTTTGTCTGTTTTGTGTGTGTTTAAGCTTTAATGCAATTCTGGCATTTTGTTTGAAATGATTATTTAAACAGGATTCACTGAAACATAGTCTGGGAGTCCTTTTTTCTTCATGGACTCAGTGACTCACACATATGGATTGTTCGACACCTAGACTTCCACTGTCAGAATCTTCAGAGCCAGAGACATCTGATGGGAGCCCCACCCTTTCTACTTTGCAAATTTCTTAAGTGGCAAGACAGATGCTTTTGGGAAGTCAATGAACGATGCAGTTCAAATATTTTGGATTAGGAAGGAAAAACAAGAACAAAACAAATACCCATTTCTACAAGGCCATACATAATCTTATATGCCATCACCCAGTTTCCCTACCCCCTTACTTGTTTCTCCACTCAGGAGGGGCTCATGAGGATTGTTTATCTGATAGACATCTCATTTATCACATTCTTTTTGTCCATTCTTTTAGCTTCACCAGTGTTGACCTACTGTTGCTAGTTCAGTCACAAGTCTCCCTCTTCAAGGAAGGCCCAGTATGTCAGGGAACTCTGTGATAATTCAGTCCCTGGACTTAACAGTCTTACCAACAGCGGGTAAAGTGGGACACTTCGCAAGAAGCATAGAGTCAGTATTTCTTTCTATAGCCTTCAGATGTGTGTGCTTTACATGCTAATAAGCTTACAGCAAAAAGGAAAAACTATTTTTCAAGGCTGATCTTGAAAAAATATTGAGCAGAGTTTTCCATTTTGTGATAATGCATACTGTCCAGAGAAAATAGTCTGCATGATTTGGTAGAGAGCAACCCCTTCCACTGCTCTACCTGCTGCAACCTGAAAACTAGATCTAGAGGGTGGCATGGAGGAGAGAAGGCAGGGAGGTTCTGCTGTGATTGCCAGTGGAACATCTGCAAACATTTACATTCCTAGTTGACTATCTGCAATTATGTATTTTTAAAAGACAAGAAGAAAGGATGTAGTGACCAAGTCCAGTGGCTCCATGGCTTGCTCAGCCACCCTGTGTTCTGATGCTGTCTCTGGTTTGCTGATACCTGTCACCTGCTGCTCATAGTATTTCTGATTTCTGTGTACATATGTGAAAGCTGGACAGTTAAAAGTGGTAGGAAAAAAGATCAACTCATTTGAAGTATGGTGCTACAGAAGAATTCTACAGTTACTAAAAAGACAAATGAATGGGAGTCTTAGAGCAAATTAAACCTGAACCTTCACTAGAAGCAAAGATTACTAAACTAAGGCCATTTCCGCACGGGCTTAAAGAAACGGTGCAGAGCGTCCTCCAGAGAGGACGTCTGCATCTGGGAGCGGATTGGGTCGGACCTACTTACTATAGATCCACACCTCAGCCCACTCCCAAACGACCCAAAGTGGTCGTCCAGCGTGCTTTTGAAAGACCGCTTGAAAGAGGTCTTTCAAAAACACAGAGTGCGCCACTCTTCCCGCACTCCGGTGCAGATTTGCAGGCTTGCACCAGTGCGAGCCTGCAATCTGCTGGGGCCGGCCTTTAGGCTGGCGAGCTTCAGCGGTTGGTGGAGAGCCTCCACCAACCGGAAGCCGCCACTTTCATCCCCGGAGCAGTGCGGAGCAGCGGCCATGCACTGCTCCGGACCAGCCTGGACCCAAGCGTCGAGCCCAAGGGTCCAGTAAGTACCAGCACGGAAATGGCCTAAGGCTGACATACCTTGGACCTATCATGACACAACGTGACTCACTGGAAAAGGTGATAGTCCTTGGTAAAGTAGAAGACAGTGGGAAAAGAGAGACCACATTCAGGTGGACTGATACAAAGAAGCCATGGCAGGTCTTGCAAACAGTTGAGGACTGGTGATCTTGGCGGTCTTGCATTCATTGTGTTGCAGTAAGTTGAAGTCAACTTGATGGAAAATGACAACAGCACAATCACCTGCTATACCTGGTTGTCATTTGGACTTTGGTGCAACTCTAGCTACATCACCATTGAGGGAAATGAAGCTATTTACCCGAAATTTGGGATTTTGGGGTTATTATTGTCCCATCCTCCAATCACTTTATTTATATCCCATCTTTCTTCCAGGCTGAGACTCAAGGTGGCTTACAAAAAGACAGAATACAATGAAACACATAGTTAAAACCTTACAAAATGATTAAAAACAGTATTAAATAATAAGAGAATTAAATCCAATTCAAACCTTAGTTTAAAAATGATTAAAAACAGTACAGTACCGTAGAAGTCATTTTTGTTAAAATTAGTTTCCAAGAGTGTACAGGAAAATAAAGATCTTAGCCTGTCAGTGAAAGCAAAATGAGCCATCCTAAATACCCAGGAGGGGATGGGAGAAGACAAGAGAGAAGATTCTTCCTGTGTTCCCACCAGCAGTGCCAGTGAAGGCAGTGGGACAGAGAGAAGTCCTCGCCTGCAGATCCTAGAGCTCAGGCAAACTTGTATAGGAAGATGAGGCCCTTTAGCCTCCAGAAGGAGAAGAGGTTGCACAGCTTTGGGGAAACAATGGGGCCTCTCCACTAAGGACAAAAGGATACTAGGTTTCAGAGGAGCAATTGGTGTTCTGTTCAAGCAAAAAGGCACCTCATTTGTCAGATTACTGTCTGCTTCATCAAATATCTCACCTTTCTCCCAGAACTGGGACTCAAGGAGACTTACAGTTTAAAAGAGAAATACAATTAAAAACACACAAAAAGAGAATGTTAAAATAGAATTAAAATGGTCACAACATTGAAACATTTCACAACATTAAAACATTTCAAATCTTTAGTGAAAAGAATAAAAATGAAATTAAAAAGATTTAAAAGCTATTATAGTGTAAATAATACAACACACCCACCCACCTCTTCTATAAAAACTGTCTATATTAAAATCCTGTTGAAGTAAAAAGGATTTTACCTGTCAGTGGAAGGACAGCAAAGAGGGGGCCACTGTGCCCTCCCTCGGAAGGGACTTCCACAGCCTAAGGACAGTCACCAACAAGGCCTCTCATATTTCCACCAAATGAAAGTACTACTGAAAGTAGTAGAACCAAGGGAAAAGACCTCTCCTGATGATCTCAAGCCCCAAGCAGACACATACAGGAGATATAGTCTGCCAGAGAGCCTGGAACTGATCTGCATAGGGCTTTAGAGGTCATAACAAGAATATCGAATTGTGCCTGGAAACTCAGAGCCAATGGAGCTCTTTTAACAGGGGAGTAATATGGTCCCAGTAACCTGCCCCATTTAGCACTTGGTGCAGCTCTTTGAATTAGATGAAATTTCCGAACATTCTTCAAAGCAGCCCATGTGAGCACATTACAGTTGTCCAAACTGGGTGTAACTAAGGTATGTACTGCTATGGCCAGATCCAATGTTTAGAGCAACAGGTGTAGTTGGCACACAAGCTTTAAATGTGCAAATACACTCGTAGCCATCACAGAAATCTGGCCTCCAAGTTCAAAGCTGAGTCCAGGAGCACACCCCAAGTGTGAACCTCTGTCTTCAAGGGGAGTGTAACTCCATCAAAAAACAGGCTGAATCCCTGTTCCTTGAAAGGTCTTGCAACTGAACAGGAGCACCTCTGTCTTGTATGGATTCAGTTTTAGTTCATCTGCCCTCATCCTGTCCATTACTGATGACAAACACCAATTTAAAACCGAGGCACTCTCCTTGGATTGGAGTAGAAGAGTAATTAATAATCTTCTGCATGTTGATGGCACCACACCCCAAAACCCTGGACAGCCTTCCCAGTGCATTAAATAGCATGGGGGAACCACACAGGTCAATGGCCAGGATGTTGAACAGGAGTCTTCCAACATCACCATCTGGATTCACCCCTCTAGGAAGGAATGAAGCCACTGTAAAACAGTGCCTCCACGTCCCATTCCAACAAGGTGGCCCAGAAGAATACCATGGTTGATGGTATTGAAAGCCAATGAGAAATCCAGCAGAAAAAAGGGGACACACTCTTCCTACCCAGCTCCTTGTGTTGGTCATCCACCAAGATGACCAAAGCTGCCTCTGTTCCATAAGCATGCCTGAAACCAGACTGAAATTGATCTAGATAATCCATTTCACCCTGGAGATGAAAATGCTAACTTGTGTCTATGGTTGTTTTTCTGGTAGTTGTGATTATCCCAAAGGAAACAATGACATATGGAAACATATGTAAGGATTTATTTCCCACCTCAACTGGATTACACATAGCACAAAATACACAGGCAATCTATTTTGTTATAATAAAATAGTACTTATTTTTCCAGAGAGATAGCACTGGGTAGACACTTGCTTACTTCAATAGTCTTTTAGCCTAAACAGAACCAATTCAGTTAATCCACAACGTGGAGGTAAGTTACTGCAGTCCTAAAAAGTTGATTCTTCTTTGTGTCCAAAGAATGCGATATATTTCACTGGTGTAGTCTTGCTAGCTTTCAGCCATTTTGTCAAGAACAAGAAGAGGTGCAAGAATTCTGGTCTTATTAGTTTCTACGATGCAACCATTTAGTACCATTTCATCCAAAATTATGTGCACTCTGTCTAATTTGAACATGATCTGTGTAAATATCAAGTTAAGGATGACTCTACCAGTACCTTTAATTTGTATTTGATTACCATATTGTATACTTGCAATGTGAAACTTTTCAGTAACTATGCTAAAATTAAAATAATACAACTCACAGTTCATAGAAGACAACATTGGATAACCATCAGTGAATTAAAAAGGGTTTTAGCATATTGATCAGCTTAAATCAGTCTCATGTTACACTTTGATGACATGCACAATTCTATTTACAGTGCCACTGATCTGGTCAGGGCAGTTCTTAGAAAAAAATCCTCTTATTTCTTTCTTTTCTTTCAAAGGGAAAATGCTATTTTAAAAATAATTATCCAGTGCCAGTGTGGTATAGTGGTTTGAGTGTTGGATTATGACTTTGGAAATCGGGGCTTATATCCCTGCTCAGCCATGGAAACCCACTGTGTGGCCTTGGGCCAGTCACAGTTTCTCAGCCTCACAGGAAGGCAAAGGCAACCCACCTCTGAACAAATTTTGCCAAGAAAACCCCATGATAGTTTCATCTTGGAGTTGCCATAAGTTGAAAATGACTTGAAGGCACACAACGACCAAAAATAGTGAACATATCCTTGAGAGCAAAGCCTTATCCAGCCATTCTGTTAGCAATTTACACAACTAGCTTATGAAGGGGGTACACTAACTCTTGACTTTGCCATTTCCTATATAAGATGTATGACACTGAAGAGCTGAGTTGCCTATGGAGGCTCTCTGTACAATTGGGAACTCCGGAAAATCAGGGTTCTTTCAGAAAGAACACAGCAAACACTCTCTTCAGATTGTTGGATACTGGAGAGGAATGAGGGGTGTGTGTGTGGCCTATCACAGTCCCCTTCTCATATGTTTAGTTTACCTGGGTTACAAAATGCCTGAACAGGGCTCAAGTCAATATAGAATGAAGTAAACAGTTCCCAAGCCCCTCATTCACTTGAACTCGATAGTTCTCAGGATTTTCTGGGGAGAAGAGCTGAGGCAATCTGGTTACAGGTAGAAATGAGGTGGCATCAGTGCTGAGAGAATATTCTCTCAACAGTGTTAGATGCTCAACTGATAGTGCACATATCTAATGTTCCTTCTGAGCATGTTTTAAAAAACAATCGTATAACAAAAACATGCCAAATACTTGAGAAACTGTCCTTATTTAGAACTTCTTGCTGTTATGTGCCTTCGGTTAGACTCCAACTTATAACAACCCTAGAGTTTTCTTGGCAAGATTTATTTGGAGAAAGTTTCCCACTGTCCTAGTTCAACACTCAAACCACTGTAACATGCTGACTCCTTTTACAAAACTGCTTCGCTTGTTTTCTTCTTTATACATCAAATAATTATTTGAAGGTGCTCTGTGTCATAAAACACAAGTTGTAAAGAGATCAAATATTTCAGTGCCAACTCAGCTTTCCCATACCAGGTATGCATTCTGTATTAACTGCTGCTGTTATTGCTCAAAAAACCCTCTAGTCGTTTTTCAAAGACTCAACAAACCTCCAAAACAAGAGCGGACAGAGAACTGCACTTCAAAATCCTGACGTTTGTTTTCCTAGTTTGGCATTTGATGTCATGCACATTCCATTTTATAGTCAAGTGTTTGTAAAAGATTATGTGGAGATAACTGGAGCTGATGATATGACAGGAAGCCCAAAGAGGTTTCCTCTTTCGCCCAGCAAGATACAAGGTAGCCACACCCGGTTGGGCAGCATTCCACAACTAGCTGCTCTTCATTCCACCAGCAAGTACTTCATCTGCTATTGGGAATCAAGTGACTGCAGCTCACAGTCAGTCCCTTTCCACTCAGCCCATTCCTTCCTCGTTTGCCCATGTTGCTCTTGGCAAATGGCCAGAGAAGCTGCTTGGCCCTTTTAGGGGCTGCTCTAGCTTTCGAAAGACTTCTGGTTAAATAATGCCACTCCTTTGCAAACAACATCTGCCCTAACCTACTCCAAAAAGAAGCAAACATCTAATAGTTCTGCTGATTTTTAGGCAGAATATCATCACGAAACAAACAAACGATAGTGAATTAAGGAGAGATCCTGGTATTAAAGTTATGGTAGAGTCCTATTAAAAAAGACTGGGAACAAGCTATATAGTACAGCGCTTTATGTATATTGCTTACTTTGGAGTTTTGCTGTGTTTTGGAGATTCCAGTAGAACAGATTATAACTACTTCCTTTTTGCAGATGGGAACTTGAGTTGGATGTGCTAAAATCCCACTCAGAGTACAGCCAGTTTGAAATTTGATCCCAAGTCCACATCTGACATTATCCACTGAAGCCCAATGGTATTAGAGGAAATAAGACTCATATATAATTTAGTTATATATATGTCTGTGTGTATGTGTATGTCACAACACATGACACAAACATGATTTGTACACTTACTATTTTTTGGGGTATCACATAGCCAGCTGCATCAACTCCTAACAAAGTAGCCTTTGGCCTACTGACTCACATGGCTATTTCAGTCACCGAAACCATTTGCTTCAATCAGGATATATCTCTGAAATAACTGCTCCGAAACATGTTTTAAGTGTGTGTAATAATGATATAAATTAATGGTCAAATTAGGCAGCAAAAGCTGGATATGATGCAGACAGTTTTTTTCCCCTCCACCGTATGCTATATAGACCAATTGCAAGGTATTTTTCAATACTTTCAATTCAATAATTTCCAGAGTCTGGAAGATTTACTTTTGGACTATATCCCCCAGTATTCCCCCAGCCAGGACATCCTGGTTAGGTTGACTTGTAGTACAAAAATCAGTGGCGGAGCTTAGAGTGTGTGGAGGGGCGGTAGCAGGGGGCAGGGCCACTGTGCAGGGGGTGTGGCTGCGATAGGTGGGGGCGTGGCCAGGGTGCGCAGGGCAAATCACCCCCTCCGCCCACCACATTCCTATGAAACTGACAAAAGTATATTTTTCCAAGCTCTTCCTTTGAAAATGGATGTGCTCTGATAGGCTAACCAGATATGCAATGTCGCCTATGGGTGTTTATATAGAGGTCTATCCCAGGGTGTTCAATAGACCTTACTTTCAGGTAAGTGGGCTACATGACTGCAGCCCAGATGATAATGTTGTACTTGCTGGATCAGAGCATCTTGTGTTTTAACTTTTGTGAGATTAACTGTTCTCTTGCTTCTTACCCAAACTAATCTTCCCTACAAAGCTGGATTCCTGTTAACAGCAGAAAACCCATCTGAACCATGGTAAGTCAGTGTATTTTTAACTACTCCCACTCTAGATCATGGTTTTGCCACACAAAATTGCTGTGATAAGTTTCAACTGTCGCTTTTGTAATCTTCTTTATAAGAAAAAATGATTCATCTCTCTCAGAAATCAGTACCTACTGCAGTTATTCTGAAAAACTTAATATGATTCCACCCACTCTGCCATGTACAAAGCTGGAACTCGTCAAATATACTGAAGTGCAAAGTAACAACACTTTAGATTTCCAACTATCGGAGGAAAGGTTTAAACCCAAGGCATTTATAAAGACACATGGCTTTTGTTTTGTTACAGTTACAATACTGGAAGCATTCTATTCCATATGTACTCTTAATTAAGTGATGACTAATTTCTAATAAGCTGCTCTTGTAAAAGGAGTCCTAAATCAGCTGCTACAGAGCCTCCCTTTCATTGCACAATTTCCTTCCCTAAACAAACAACAATTTAACATGTTGTTAGGGGAGTGCTGATAATGCTACCCTTTCGTTAGCTAGCTTCAGACATAACTTTCAGTGCTGCTTTTTTAAAAAAAAATCTTCTTGAATTCAGCAGATTTTAAGGAGTACAGAAGGGGAAGCAGCTTCCAGATTAGAATTAATACAAAAGCAAATACAAATATTTTTTAAAAATTAAAAAATACAAAAAAGTACAAATAACCCTTCCAGTCCTAGGCTGAGAGAAGGGATGAGAAGTCTCCCAACAGGTTTGAGCTAATTCATTCCTTCCCTTTGCATATCTCTGGAGTGGGCAGGCGAGAAGATGCTTTCAAAATAAGGAGGAAGAAGAGATGAAGAAAACATAAAGGAGCAGAGGTCTAGAAGGAAAAGAAGGTAAGTTTGAGAAGGGCATTTAAGAAAGAAATCTTTTTCAGGAGTAAAGCTTGTATAGAATGGGTGCATACATTTAGACTGGGGAAGCTCAGAGACTATCAGAAGAAGCCTCTAGCAATTTTTTGATGGGTCCAAATATCTGTCTTTTAGAGCTAGTGGATGGGACATTCCACTACACGATGTCCTTTGTCATTATAGGAGAAGCAAATTAATTAAGCTATAAAACAAACTAACTACATATAAGACAAGAATAAAACAACTGAGTCAATTTTAAAGTACAATATCATAACAGGACATGAAAGCACATTAAAGTCAAGGTGACACAGAAATATGGCCACCCTCCTAAAACTAAAGAGAGGAAGCCAGGCAAACCTCTCCTAGAAGAGAGTTCACAACCTGAGTGCCACTATCAACAAAGCTTGTTCATGTGCCCCAACCAGATATACTTCCAAACATGAAAGAACACAAAACTGGGTTTCAATTATGAGAAGAATCTATCCTTCCAATTAATATGAACGACTATAGTATGGAAGAAGACTGTTAAGCCTGTTTCCTTTGTGTTCTCCCACATCATATAATTTATGTATAATATGGGAAAAAGGAGAATCCCAGTATCTATAAACATGGTCCCCTTTTCCTTGTACAATGCATTTGTGACTTTCCCACCAGCATTATTCAGATACATCCCTCAGTCTTCATACTCCAGCCCAGCTGTCTGCAGCTAAACCAAAGTATTACACCACTTCAATTCCATTATATACCAACCAGCAGGAACATGAAGAGTTTACAGATGGAATGAATAAAAAAGGATACATCTAATTCACTCTAGAAGGTTAAAAAGAAACAACAGATAAAAAGACAGTTTAAGAAACAGCACAAGACTGATATTATTTCACTGCACAGCCATTACTTATGTAAGCTCATCTGCATACCATTTTTCAGCATGAGAGATAACCATGCTAACTACATGTAATTTACAGCTGTTTTCAGCACAGCTTTTTATTGTAAAGCACAGCCTTTGGATAATGGTGATCTACTAATTTACTACCTCTGCTGCTACATCTGGGATGAGGCATAAATTATGAACAGAAAGGAAGCTTCCAATGACATGAAATTCTACTGAGTGCTTTTCCTTTGGTTTGGTATCACCAGCCATTTCTCTCATATTTTCAAGACTCCCTTTAGCAATCAAAATAATGTTGAGTTGGATCAAGACATGCTCCCCAATGTACAGAATGATTCCTTCCATTTGCTGAAAAGATACAAATCCAGTGGAAATTCTTGTGGGAAGAAGGGCGAGGGAAGAGATCTTCACCAACACCATCTCCACCCCACCCTGATTACAAAAGCTTGTCCCACAGTTTTGTTCGTCCAAAATAAAATGAGAGGTGTCACTAGGAGTGGCATCAGGAATTGGACTAAACCACCTCTTTCCTCCAGAGAATGAGAGGTCAGTACTTGCCATGAATGATCATTCCAGAAAGGCTGAAGGAGCAATTCAACAACTAGTGGGTTATCCCCTCACGGCAGTTGGTTGACACATGAGTCCAAAGTTCTAAAGTAATTTCTTCTGTTGACTCTTCTCCCTCCCTCAACAGTTTAATGACATAGTTTTGTTCACCATTACAATTATTGGAGACTCAAAGATTATAACAGGTTTTGTTTTGTTTCATTTTAAATAAATTTAGCCACAGAGTAGGACTAGATTGTTCCTTCAGCATTCCTAGAATGGTCACAGTAAGTATCAACTGCTCATTTGCAGTCTAGCTGACAGAGCAATCCAACTACAGTCAGTCCTCCACATTTGCTCAGTACGCCTGCAAAAGTGGGGAAAAAAATGAAAATATCAAAGTGTGTGTGTGTTTGTGGGAAGGGGCTGAGGCATGGCAGGAAGAATGGGTTCCTTGGGCGCAAACCAGGTCAACGAAAGGAGGCAGTCAGCATGGTGGCCCTATGCTTCCTCTCTTGCCCATCTTCTTCCATGAGTATGTGGAGGCACTGGGAGAGGGTTTGTGGTACTGAGAAACTGAGCTGCAATCCATCCTCAGTTGGCAAGGCAGAAACTGGTAGAGGAGGAGGACCAGAGGTGGATTTTTAAAGGGCTACATGGCCTGATTGGAGCTGCTGAGAGCAAAGGTTCCTCCAGAAAAGAAGTGCTTGAAGTGAGGGTGGGACACTGGTTGAAGAAACTTGCAAATTATCAAATCCATGAAAGTTAATCCCACAAATATGGAAGCCATAATATGATATACCCAAACCTCACACTTCACAGGCAAGAATGGCTACTGCTATCTAGTGCAACTTCTTGCAGGACAGTTCTCCCAAATGCAGCTTGTCCCAATTAAACTTATCAACCTTGTTATGTCTAATAAACACTGATTATTCTTTCCACACTGCAGCTTTACACATCTCTTCTAATGATCAAGCTACTTTAAAAATGCTGTGGGTCTTGCCATAGGTGAAGTGGGTATACATGTTGAGGTGTATGACGTGTATGAGAGCAGTCACAACACAAATAAATGCATCCTTTTAGCCACCTTGATATCATTAACTTTGTTGTCTTACAATCCAATGTCCTTGGGTGAAAAGAAACAAATAAGGCTTCAATTCAATAAATAACCTTTGTTTCTGTATGCATGATTTCATCACTCTTCTCACACCTAGATAATACCATCTTTTCTGTAGACGATGCACTGGACTCAGGCAAAAGGTAATTAATTCTTATGATTGACCTGCATATCTCAAAGTTATAGATATAGGCACAATTAGGTAAATCAATAGCTAAAGAAAACTTTTCTTCTTCAAATCTTCATAAATTAGGGTTTAATCATAATTAAGCAGATTCTGATACTCTCATAGCTGAGATGATAGTAGCCAAGAATGTCACTTAGAAAGACAATGGTCTTAAAGGTTTCCAAAGCAGCTCAAAAGGTGGCATTGTGAGAATAGTTAACACCAAGCTCAGATCCAAGGAAACCTATGAACAGTAGGTGGCGTTTGCAATGTTGCACCCCTCAGAAATCTTTTTACATGAGGGTGATCTGATGAAGACGTTTCTTTAACCAAAATAACTGTTGACAAGACTGTTGCTTGTCTCTTTATAGTGTTAGGTCTCAGATCCTTGGCTACCTCATCTTGCAAAAACACCAAGATACCTTTTGTTTTCATGTTGTCTTGTGCTACAGAATTTTTTAAATACCACTTTTGGAAGACCTTCCAAGTGATTTCATACATGCACTGAACAGACTGTGTTCTGGATGCTAGTATCATTTACTCCAAGTACTCCTGCTTCATCAAACTTCTCCATTTAACTTCCATTTAATCTCCAACCTCAACCACTGTGGAGGGGATGGCATACTGGTCCCTGCTCTAATAAGTCTGGTCTCTGAGCAGTTGGCATAGCTGCTCTACTGACGTGCTTATCAGAAGAGGAAACCACAGCCAATGAGGCCAATGCAGAGCAAGTAATACTACCTGAGCTTTCTCAAGCCTGATTTTTGTTAGAACTTTTTGTATTACTAGTAAAGGGGGGAATCATAATGTAGTCCTTTTGGCCATGGCACTGCTAGGACATCTCAACATTCTGCATTTACATTTCCCTCAGTAGAAAAAAAATCTTTTTAATTTGAAATTCCCACCAGACCAAAATAGTTCTACCATTAATTTTCTGAAGTGCCTATGCAATCAATCCAATACTTGCAGGTTTAGAAACCATTCTCTTGGAGAGATTTTGTGCCTGCTTAAGACATCTGCCTTCAAATTCAATGTCTCTTTTATATAAACTGATGTTAGGGACTTCCAACCACTTTGTGACCCAATTTAAAATCCTGATTGACTCTTTTATCAGTTGTTATGAATGGGATCCTCCCTTGATTAGAAATGTATGCTTTCACTGTTGTATTATCTCTGCAAATCTGTACATCCTGATTTTCTATTACCAGTGCAAATCCTAACAGTGCTAGTGTGACTGTTCTCATCTCTAAGATTTATGATGAGTTTCCGCTGTTTTCATCCACTTTCCCTGGATGGGTTGGCCCAATGTGCCATTTGTACAGACTTGCATCTGCTGTGACTGCTAGTTTGCTCTGTTCGTCCAGGGCTAATGTTTTGATTCAACAAATTCAAATCCTTCTTGATCCTCACTGGCAAAGTTAGATTGTAGTGAGATCTTTTTATTATGTCTCAGGAAAGGCTGTAACATTCTTGTATAAACTCTTGCTTAAGAAACTATTTGAATTGTGGATACTAGTATCCCCAATACCTTCACAAGGTTCACTAAATCTGTTGAGTTTGTTTGGAGTAATTTAATTACTATGTCTTCCATTTTCTTCTTTCGTTCTTTTGAAAGACATACAGAGCAGTTCTATATGTTATTTCTGTTCCTAAATATGTTAGAACATTCACTGCCTCTAGGTGACCTTTTTAAAAATTTACTAGAAAGTCATCCCTTTGCAAACTACTTAATGTCATTTTGAGATCCTCTTCAGCCTTGATTCTCCATTCACCAAGATGCCATTTGAATATGGAAACAACTGAATCCTTTGCTGTCTTAAAAATGCTATTATTGGCACTAACACCTCAGTGAAAACTTCTTTCAAGTCTATCAAGAAAAACAATCTTGTAAATTCATATTTATGCCAAATATTTTGCAATGTCTCCATTCTGAATCTGAAATACTGTATAAATCCATTTTGGTATTTTAACTCTAAAACTGGTCTGTAACTTCCATTGTGTTTGGGCACAGTAAGAAAAATGAGTAAGTCCCTTTGGATTTTTGATTTTGAAACACATGCTCTGTCGCACTGGTTGGCAAAAAATGCTGAATCTCTTGCTGAACGGTTTTTCTTTTCATCATGCCTTTCGGTACTGGTGGTAGAAGATATCTTCCCTTTGGTCTTTTGGGAAACTGAATGTCCTGTCCCAGATACTGTACTCAGAACTCATTTATGTGACATTATTAAATTCCACAAATGAATGAAGTGAAGTAGTATTTTATCTGCTGTTATTTTTTCTATTCAGTACTAAGCTTTTCTATCCCTATTTGTGGGCCTTGTGGACTGAATTGGAATCTCAATGTATTCCATTGCTTAATTTCTGAAATATCTTCTATCTAACTTTCTCTTTTGTATTGTTGGTAAAACTTGCTTTTTCTTTCTCTTCTTTCCCTTCTATCAACATCCTCTGTAATACTTTTCCACCAAACAGAAACCTCCTTTTAAACAGAATGTTTATCAAATTGGCCCTTGATTTTTTATCAGGCTCCCAATTTTTTAACCATAACGCTCTTCTTCCTACTGTAGTTGCTGTTATTGATCTTGATGCAAATGCTATATAGCATTGTATTCAGTGTTTGCTACAAACTGCATTACTTTCTCTAATTTGTACAGTGTTCATTGCAAAGTATGTGCATTTATACTCTCTGACTCTAATACCTCTGGGACCCACAACATCCCAGCCCTAGCAAACATTGATACCGATGCTCTAATAGACAATATCAGAGACTCACCTGTTTTTCTGAGAGCAGAATCTGTATCTTTCAATGCTGCATCTCCTTCTCATGGGACAACAGCATTAGAAATTAATACTGAGATTGGACTATCAGTCAAAGGAATGTATAATTGCTTCTCTGCTTCTTTCTCAATTTTTTTTTATTGGAGCCTTGGAATCCTTTGTGTTAAGTGGCGTTTCTCATTCAGACTCAAATCTTTCAATAGATCTGGCACCTGAATCTGTATGCTTTGTGAAGGTGTTTTTTTGTAACATGGCTACAACTTTTTTACTTTCTATTGACATCCTGACTTGAGATTTTGACTAGACCATTTTATATGAATTTGTTCATTCTGTATTACTTGAATCTTATGAATTAGTTTGCCTTCATTTGAATTAAAATATTAGTATTATTATTGTTTTCTTGCTCTACAACCTTTGTACTTGCAGTCACTGAAGCAGTTTTGGGCCCCAACTCTTCCTCTGTTTGGTTTCACTTTCCCCCCACCCTCTCTATTACCATCTGAGACTTTAGTATTTTCTCTATTAAATCACTGACCATTGCTAACTCCCTACTTACTTAAGAAGAAATTCTTGAAAATAGAGTAAAGGCAAGAGAGTAAATGGACTTCAACAAGTTGGCAGTGGAAGAAACATCATCAGAATTTTGGACTCCTGCCAAAATCAGCTGTCATGAGGCAATAGCCTATAAGTTGTGGATTTCTCCTTCAGCCAGCCTGAAGGTGGATTTTTCTTCATGAGAACTTTGGATTGTATCCTATAAATGTTGGCTTCTATGAAAGTTTTAAGGGAATGTTGAAAGCAAAGAGATGGATTAATTCAATTTTCCAAACCACTTTTTTTTTTTTTTTTTTTGCCCTCCTGCAAATTGGGACATTGGTGCTCAACATATTTATGCTGGTGTGTTACGTGGCAGTGGCAATACAATGTTAAAAGTAGCCATGGCAAGTGTATCTTCCTATGTGTATGGATCATCCTGTTTAAACACATATATGGGAAGTTGGGAAATTATTACCATGCAAGGAGGCACCATATACTGTATACAGAGTTGGCCCTCCACATATTTAGGTTTGACTTTCATGGATTTGATTATTTACAAGTTTGTTTGCTTGTTTGTTTATTTATTATATTTGTATGCCGCCTTTTCTCCCAGAATGAGACCCAAGGCAGCTTCCAAAAATAAGTTAAAAACATTAAAAACATTTAAAATGTTTAAAACAATTTAAAATATATAAAATTATAAAAACCTATAACAATGTGCAATTTTAAAAACAGGTTTATAAATAAAAAATACTCAAATCACATAAAAGTCTGCTTAAATAGAATTTTTTTCCCTCTGGTGAAAGGAAAGCAAGGAGGGGCCAGCCTAGCCTCCCATGGAAGAGTGTTCCACAGGGTTGGAGCAGCCACTGAGAAGGCTCTCTCCCATGTCTTCACCAAGCAAGCCTGGGATGGTGATGGGACTGAGAGAAAGCCTTGGAGTTTCTCCAACCCCTGCCCCCATCTCAGGTGCTTCTCTTCCAGGGGAACCTTCCCTTTCAGCAGCTGCAATTATGCCGTGCAGCCCATCTCTGGTCCTCCTCCTCCACCAGCAGCTGTCTGACCAGCTAAGGATAGCTCACACCCTGATTTCTCAGTGCCACAAACCCTCTCCTCACATAGATGTGTAAAAGAGAGGAAGTATAAGGCCACCAAGCCAACCCAGCCCTTTCCCTCTCCTTTCTTTGACCTGGTTTGGATCCTGGGTGCTTGTTCTCTCCATGATGTCTCAGCCCTTCCCCAAAGACACACAAGTATTTTGATATTTGCATTTTGTCCTCTTTTTGGAGGGTCCTGCATTCCTAACCCTAGTGCATATAGAGGGCTGACTGTAGTACTATCTGAAAATCTACACACCCAAGTTTATGCATTGGTTTGTGGTCATAACGCATTCAGCAGATGCCACATGTCTATTTCTGAAACACTATTGGTTAAAAGATGTCTTCTAATAGCAGTGTACCACTTGCACCACCCCCAAAGGCCTGGCTCTGCTCAGAGCTGCTAGTTTGGTAACTGAGAAAACTGAAAAGTGGGGCGGGCCCTATCTTTGAATAGAATATATAACACATAGAATGAATACATGACTACCAACATAGACACAGTAGAGTGTAACTACCAAAGAGATGTACTAGTGAAAACCACAAAAATGAAAGCAATTTTCTGTGCTAAATTAACACATCATATCTGCAGAATTCTGGCAGCATCCCTAATAATGGAGGAGGGAGGAAGAATGAACTCTGGGAAAGAAAAGAACATGCACATTTTACAAGAATGACATTTTATCATCTCAGTACTTTTAGTTTCAAGCATTCTTTCAAAGTGTGATTATTTATCTAATAGCATTCAGAGCTTACATCCAGATATAGGACTTCCCCAGGTGTCCCAGCAGAAAATTAGGAGCCAGTTACCAATCACACTTTTAGCTTTTGCTCAGATTATCCTTCATGTCCACAGCAGCTACAAAAGCAGAATTCCATATACGTGCAATGATGCCTATTTGAGTCATTTAAGCACTTAACATAGTACATGTTATAATTGTTTCTAATTTTAGATACAATTAAATCTAAGAGGTCAAATATATACACTCTATCTGGCTTCCATGAACAGGTGTACGGGTTCCTGCTGGAGTAAGAGCATACTAGGTAAAAGCATACTCATTCTAGGACTCTGTCAAGATTTCTAAGAACTCTGTGGAAGGTAGTGGGGGGGGGTGAACACATGTTCCCTTCTCCTATCAAAAAGATGATCAGCACGATCAAATCTATAATGTTGTATGAAACAGCAGCCCCGGTACGGACTGTTTTTTCTTTTTGTTTGTCATGGCTTAATTAAATAAGATTGGTGATTTGATCACTGTAGTGTAAACATGGAGATTTCGTCCAATGCAAAAGCTGTTTCCTTCTGTGTCTTGGCTGCATTAGATATTGAAGTTTTCTCCCAACAATGAACATACAAAATTCGTGCATAAACAGCAATCCATGCGTACACATCTAATGATAACAGCACAGCAACAAAATCATAAACTAAGAAAAAGGCATCCTAATGTGCAACTAAATGTCCACAGCCATTAGTTTCAAAAGAGTTGTGCTCTGTACAAACAAAAGGGATACTTGATATTTCAATTATACAAAAGTATAATAACTTTTGCCAAAATTTTCAGAGAAAGAGAGGAACTTGTATTTGGTTGCACATCATACTTACCACTCTGCTGAAATACTTGTCCAAAACCTCTACAAAATTATGAATCAGTTCATATACCGCCATTTCATTCTGAAATTCAGTTGAAAAAAAAATCACAAGAAACCAGTAAATAGGTCTGATAACACTTTTCATTTGCATTTCTTACAAAGCTTTACAGATCTAATTAAAAGATTTAGACAAACAAAAGTTGAGTTCTTACAAGTGGAATTGGTAACCGTAGTACTCTACTTAATCCATTGTGGCTCTCTGCAACATCTGACATCTGAGTGTTGTGGGACTACTCTTGTTTTTTTTCTGCTCTGGATATTTCCTCATATTCTACTTCTTGTGTGCATGCATGTGAGGTCAAGGGAAGATGAAGTTTTGCTATCCCAAAATGCCACAACCTCTACCCATCCACTGGTAGACCATTTTTTAAGGAAAGGGTAGGTGGACCCAAAGATTTGTTGCACCAACAAAATAAGCGCAAAAGCTGACACGCTACAAAAGTAATGTTATCACAAACAACATTGTTACATTGAATATCACAGCAGAAACAGTTTCAAGCAGATATGTAGACATCGATACTTTGGCTTAGGATGCAGTTTGTAGGGTTAGGCCTTTTTTTTTTAATATCTAGTGACAGAAAGTAATTGTCACTGTATTCAGGATCACACTATTAAATCTTAACAAATTGCAGCATCAGTTTCACAGACAAGAGCCTACTTTGTTAGATGCATAGAAAAGTGTGTTCTTCTGATGATGGATTGTTTTGGTGAAAATATGGAGCAAACATCTTGAAATCAGAAGCTAATCAACTAAAGCTCATCAGAATGCATCAGGCTAACAAATATAGATGGATTCAAGCATACACATAAATCTTACATGCTAGTGTTCAATCTGCATGACTCACAAGTTTCTAGCCAGATCACTACTCAAACATTCTTACTTACAAAAATTTATGCAAACTTGTTAGGGCCCTTTCACACTATGCAGTCAGGGTCCTATGATTCCACTTTAACTGCCACAGCAACATACTATGGAATCCTGAAGTCTGAAATTCAGTGGTGCACCAGGGCTCTCTGGCTGGAAATTCTAAATACTCCCCCTAAATTGAAAATCCTAGCATTCCATAGGATATTGTCATGGGAGTTCAAGTGGAATACAGTCCTGTAACTGGATTGTGTGAAAGGGTCCTTAGTCTTTGAGATGTGACAGGACTCCTGGGTTTGCTACAAGAAACTGACTTTCTTGCCAGAGTTCTTATCACTCAGCTGTCCTCTATTCTAGCTAAACAGCAATCCTAGTACTTTGAACTTATTTTCCACCATTTTAAAACTAATTGTTTTCTCATAACCTATATGCTATGAATAGCTATTCCTGCTGCCACAAATGGCTTTTACTATTCTGAGAGAAATCCTTGTTCTTGTAGGCTGGGTGGAACTTCTGTTTTGACTCAGGGATGGGACTCCCATTTGGAAAGTTATCTCAGGGACCATCTTCGAGATGAACTGGAAGCCCCCCACCCATGGGTCAAAGGTTCTGCATTCTTGCTTTATGTTTATGCTTTATGTTGGTCACATGTTGGAAGAAGGAAACCATGCTCAAAGCAAAGGAACGCAAGAAGAGGTATTGGATCACATGTGCAAACCAAGAAGAAAGTAAAGCAACAGGCATGTATAAAGGTGTCCTTTGAGCCATGTTTGTTTTAATCTTTACATAGGGAATACATACCTCAGTCTCATTAATTCCAACCACTATGAAAAGAGCAGCATATTGCCTATATACCAGTTTAAAATCTTTGTACTCAATGAAGGAACACTAAAAAAAAAAAAAAGACACAAAGGAACAGTGTGATATGTGTATTTGCTGAAACATATCTGCTCACTGACTACCTTGTCTGAAAGTCTACTTTATCACAAGTATAAAATATCCTCCCCATGCATAGCAAATTCCTTCCTTCCAATGCCATTTCCCCTCTAGTCAGGTTCTGATGTGGGAAGAGACCCTGTCTGGAAAAACTACTGATGGTGAGTTAAAAAGCAGCGATTGCATAGTAGATTCAGCATCACATTTGTACATACTTCTTTTTCACTTTAATCACATTCATACACACACATACATGTTTCCAATGTATATGTGATTGTAGGTGATCCAAGTTTAGAGCCATAGATTTGCCACAATCATGTGCAGTTTAGCCCTAAGACATCTACAAAAGAATAAAAGACATACTTGTTCCTTTGAACGGGAAAGGCAGTGCTTGATTACTTCCGTTTCCAATATTGTCCGTTTATGAAGGTCCATGTATTCATAATAACGAGACAGCCTTGTTTGGCCTTGTTTGTTCACCATCAGAAAAAATTTGATCATGTTTCGTTGCCTGCTCTATATTTAGGATATTTCCTTTCAGGAGTTCAAAACTGAAAAGGAAGAAATCAGAAATTCCAATTACAGTATGTGGAAAGTATCAGAAAATGAAATGGTCTCATCAGTTGGCTCTGGGGTTAGGGATAAACTTTCTTAGCCTAGGATTATGGGGAGGGGTCAAATAAGTTAAAGCTTCTGTGTGGCTTCACACAGAACATTCCCACCAACTGGCAAAAGGTCGAAGCTACTCCCAAAGAATATTAGCTACCAAATGTTGTTGTTCTTGTTGTTTCTGTCTGCCTTCAAGTCATTTCTGACTTACTGTAATCCTAAAGTGAACCTATCGTGTGCTTTTCTGAGGGATGTCTTTGTGTGATGTGTCCAAGGTCACTCAGTGGGTTTCAATGGCTGAGCGGAGAACTGGATCCTGGTCTCCAGGGTCATAGTCCAAAGCTAGCATAAAAATTAAAGCAGAGATTTTCAAACATAGAAGCCCTCCCCATCCTGAAAATTTCACCACGGAGATATGTTTAGCAGGCATGTGGGAGGAAATCACAGAGCCAATGTTACTGTGGAAGAATGATGTTCTGGAGAAAATTGAAAGGCTAAAAAATAGAAAGCTTTTTTTCTTCTGCATTAACGTGCCATCAATAGAGCCATCTACTGAAAGATGTAAAGGCAAGAAAAATAAAATAAAATAAAAAGGTGAAGACATTGACTTACTCTGAAAATACCTGTTGGGAAACTTTTTAGGTCCGTTTACTCGGGCTTACAAAAAGGCCAGGAAGTATGTGTGACATAGTAACAGGCTACTTGGATAATGTGTTCTCACTAATTTCTGTTAATTCTAGATGCATTCCAGATACAACTTCATAAAGGTAAAAGACGGAAACTGGTAATATCTTATCACATGTGTCTATAATGCTACTCACTGTACAACTTCTAATTATGTACCATTAATTATCACACAATCTAATCCTTACATAGTAAAGTCACATAGTGAGCCATTCTGGGAACGTTATTACACCTCAGTCTAACCTACTGCACAGATTTCTGTGAAAGATAAAATGAAATAAACCTCTGTATACCACACTGGGCTTCTGGAAGGAAGAGTGGAATTCAAATGTGACAAATAAATTAAACATGATGAATATAGACATAAGAACAATGCCAGATCAGATCAAAACTTCTACTCCCTTTAGTGTCTAACTGGATAATCCACAATCAAGACAAAAGCTCAATAGCACTTTCATACTCATGTTCCCCAACAACTATGACTAAGAATATATCTTCAAACAATACATGTCTAAACAATGTAATTTGGTTCTGCAAGAGGTAGCAATAGCCAACATTCTGGATGGCTTTAAAAGACGATTAGGTAATTCATGGATATGATACTATCATTGTTTCTAGTTGTGACAGCTGTATGTTACTTTTAGTGTTGTAGGACGCTAGATCAGACCAAATGCCTATTCACTTACAAATTCTGTTCAAACAGTGGCCAACCATTTGTCTTTCATAAGCTCACTAACAGGACATGAGTGCAATATTACTCTTCTATTCTTACCCAGAGAGCAAACATGATGTAGTGCTTTAGGTGTTGGACCTGGAGAACTTGGAGAATAGGTTTTGAATCTCCACTCAGCCATGGAAACCCACTGAGTGACCTTGGGAAAGTCACACTGTTTCAGCCTCATAGGAGGGCAAATGCAAACCACTACTGAACAAATATTGCCAAGAAAATACTGTGAAAGGTTCATCTAGCTTTTTTTGTGTGCCTTCAGTTCATTTCCAACTTTCGGCAACCCTATCATCACAAGGTTGGAGCTGAGAGTGTGTGACACACCCAAAGTCACCCAGTGGGTTTCAGTCTCTGTTCTTTCTTTCCTGCTATCTAGCCTCAAATAAAGACATTGTGTTTCCACGTTACACTTAGGGCTCCAATTCTGTCTAACAGCTTCTGATTTTGGGTTCAACAACTGTAACTTCTCTGACTCCGTCTTTCTTTGTCTATCCATTAGCTAAATTGTTACTCTAAGTTTTAACTGAATTTATCTAGCCAACTACCGCATTCTGTATTCAAGACGCACATTTTGGAAATCTGTATTAAGTACAACTTTTCATTAAAATTTCAGTTGGTTTTTAACAGCTAGTTTTTCCTTAGTTGAAATACGTTAAATGCATAATAAAATACATTAAAATATCTAATATATAAAAGTCAAAGTTTGTGAGTTTGTCTGTGTCAGGCAGGCGAAGACCTTATATGATTGGCTGTGCCAGGCGAGAAGATCTCATAGGATTGGCTGCCTCTGAAGATTCTATGGAATCCTGGGGTTGGCAGTTTAGGGAGGAGCCTTTAGAATGATCAGCCAAGAGCTCTTGGGCCTCAGGCTAGTTGCTATGGAGACAAGGCCTAGCAGCAAGGAGAAGGCCAGTGTATCATGTCAGAAGCCAAACCTCTGTATGTTAACAACTCTGAATACAGACTGGATTGGGGAATATGGGGGAAAAGTTACAGGTCCTGGACAAGGCAGTTTGGCGAATTAGAGACACAGGATCTCAAATCTGTGTATTTCAACTGCATCTACTTCCTAAAGGAAGCTAAGGTAAGGCAATCTCTAACAAGTATTACCTATGAGAAAATAAAATCCCGGGCAATGTCAGGTTAATACGTTAGTATAACATATGTATAAAAATACAACTTCCCATTGGCACTCCTTGTCTTTAGACCTAGCTACGCATGCCTACTAAGGTGCATTTATAACTAGAAACATGCAAGAAGATCCTCTTCTTTTTGTTGGGGCAAGGTGCTCATTTGAAATTTTCTACAGTACTGCCACCTTTGACTTCTCTCACAGATGCCTCCACCAAATACACCTACAGAAGGCTGAAATTAGCTCGGAACTATTCCAGGATAAATTCTGTAAAATTTAGATCTGTTAAATAATCATGAGGCATTCTCTGTGAATTGTAAACAGCAAATTTAATCATCTTTCTGCCACCCAGGTACTATCTTGCTATGAGTGTTGACATGCTGTGTATTGAGCCAGTCCCTGGCTGAGTCCAAACAAAAAGGATGTTCTCACACCATTTGTCTTTAGATAGTTCTTCACAATAGCAACAATATCACCCTTGCAATTTATAGCCCAGTTATGCAAGTAGTACACCCAATTATGACAGGAAATCAATAAATAGGAACACTCACCAAAGTATCCTTTTTACATGAGTAATAGTTGCAAAACTCGATCTTTAGTCACCCATGACAAGTTGACTTCTTTCCAGTCCTGGTTTAGGTTATAGGCCATTAGCTCCATCCAGGTTAAAGCAATAACTACAAAGGACTGTCTAAAGTTTTGTAAGGGCCTTACTCAGAGAGCAAGAGAGTTGTATTTAGCCTTTAGACATTGTTGTTGTTGTATGCGCTTTCAAGTTATTTTCAACTTATGGCAAAACTACCATGGGGTTTTCTTGGGCTTGGAGTATATGTCACCTGGTGGGTTTCTATGGCCAAGTACAGAATTAAACTCTAGTCTCCAGGCTTGTAATCCAGTGCTCAAACCACTATGCTATGCATGTAGGTGAACAGGAAAAACATAAGTAAGATGTGACTTATCCTGGAATACCTTGTATTCCAGGATGTTCAACATAGTATGAAACTACAGCTTTCATTCAGCTTTCCAGTTTTTAAGTAACGTACTTAGTAAATATTGTTTTCAAGGAATATTGTGACAGTCCCCATAAGATAATGTATAAATTACCTATCATAAATTATCCAACACTATTATCTACTGGAAACCCATCAAACAGGGCCAGAACCACTGTGTGCAGTGCTTTTGAACAATCTGTTCCCAACTCAAGATTACTAGATCTCTTAGAAGAATCAATAATTTTCAGTATTGCTGACTGTATTACATTCCCCACCTTCTTGGACAATTAAACTGCTTCCCCAAATTGATCTTCAGTCTACACTAAAATATGTCAAGAAACTTGTATTCTCCAAGAATGCCTAGAGCTGAATAGATGCGATGTGCTCTATTATGTTACCTGAACACAATATACAATGACTAGGGCAATAATTATTTAAATCATTCAACTAAGATTGGGAATTTTAGCATTTATAATAGTCTTATCTACTCCCACACTATATTAAGAATCGTATAAACATGGGAACTAATGAGAACTTTAATCCCAAGTGTTCAACTCAAGACCAGTATCACTATGTATTGATATTTAAACATATAAAACTTATGTAGCTAAAAATGTGACTTGAGGAAAATAACAGTAAATTTAATGTAAGTTTAATTAAAAACAAACTGTTTAAATCAGTACTTTACAATTCTGATAGGACTGCCAAAAGGTACATTTCATTTTCTCCATGTTCCATAGCAATGTTTCACTCTTGAAATATAAATATTAACCTAGTCCTATAAACCTATATAGGTACAGATCAAGCAACATCATATTCTTCTCAAGAGAATACCATGATTCAGCTCTGGGAAACTGTATCCAGAGTTGAGACATCTTTCTGAACATTCTAGCAGTCTTTTTTGTTCAAGTGCATGTTCCACCTTTGTTACTGCAGTTTAGGCCTACTAGGAGATACCCCTAGATATCTTTTTGATATGAATAATTTGGCTCTCTTCCACCACCCCTCTCCATGTGTTTGTGAGGCCCCTGGCCAAGCACAGAACTAGGCTCGGCCACTAATTGCCAAACATTCCATTCTCCACCCAGGCAGGCCAGAAATAGCCAGATCCTCGCTTTAGGAGACCTCTCTGCAAACACCCTCATTATGTATGCACGCTGTTTACAAAAGACCCCCTGCCCCAAGCAGGCAACCTGGCAAGCTGAATACTTGACTGCCAAGTACTGAGCATTTGCATACTGGGTAACTCTTTGTCAATTTGGACTTAACTCAATCATGCTAAATTTTGACCTTTCCAAAGCTTTGTCCCACGCCCAAAACGCACTGTTTTCCCCAAGTACAGCATAGTCTGCAGTTACATTTCTCTCTATAAAAACCCCTGATTCCGAGACCATCCTCGGATCGCTCCCGAGTTCCAGACCGCCTTGCTGCCGCCTTGCTTGGCGAGCCTCCCCTCAGCTCCACATGCTGAGATACACCGAACCCCAGCATCACTCTCTATGTTCTTGCTGGGCTTCAGGAACAGGTTTCATATCACCCAAATCAACTATCCCTCTGAAAATCCCGCTATCATACTCACACCTTTATTTTCCTTAGTTATCTGTGTGCTTGTGTTGCTTACATTGCGTGCCTGTATTTAATAAAGATCATTCATTATTTCCAACACGGTTTGCTTTTTGACTTGGCCTGACCCTGTAAACATTGGGTTACAAGATCCTGCTGCGTTACCCTGCCTCTCGTAGTGCCAACCAGTGCTCTTGACTAATTTCCCATCTTGTGTATTGTAAGGTTATTTAGGTGTCCCTCCCGGGACCCCCAGCAAACAGGGTAACAACCTGTCTCATCTTGAAAGCTAAGGAGGCTCAGCTTTAATGAGTACTTGGAAAGAAGGCTGCCAATGAAAACCAGGTGCTATAGGTTATATTTTAGACGAAGGAACTAGCAAAATCAACTCTGAATATTCCTTGCCTAAGAAAATCCTATGAAATTAATGAGATTGCCATATGTCAACAGGTGACTTGAAAGTGTGTGTGCATACACGCAGACCACATGTAGACAAGCTCCAAGTCACACATACTTAGTGGCTTATCATTCAATGATTAGCAACCGAGTGAACTAGAAAGTATTTCTTCTGAGTTAATTACCAGTGATATGAAAATTCTCTTGTGGAATTTGATCTTTGTTGCTTCAGACATGCAAGTCATGACTTGATGCTACAACCATTGACTCTTTGCATCTCTTTGTATGTAGCAGTACAGGGGAAGCACTTGAAAGATTTTTGCCTAAGGATAAATTGGAGCACTGGCATAAAGATATGGGTCATTATTGGGGTGGTAACTGGTAAATCCAAGGGGCAATTTTTTCTCTCGCTCTCTTAGACCCTCTGGGGCCACACGGACTGCAAAAAAAAAAAAAAGGAGGGAGGGAGGGAGGAAAAGAAAAGGCACATGAAAACAAAACAGGACTGGAAGTGGCAGAGAACTTTTTATTTGAATTTTTATTTGAATTCATGCCTATGCTCTGGCCAAGTACCAATTCCCAAAGTTCTTCTGAAGAAACAAGGTCACTGAAACTGATGCAATTTCTATATAAATGTGTAGTGTACATGTTTCTGTCCAGTGTGGCCAGATGGGAGATGTACTTCTAGTTTTGGAAAATAGTCTTCTTAAAATTCAGCAGTCTTTTAAAAAGGTAAACCATTACTGTTGGATGCTTTCAGAAGAAGCAATTCACACATACCCCGTCCTTTTTTGCTAGCAAATGACAGCCTAAAGGAGTCTGATGCGCTGCTGGGAACCACAAAAACAACCTTGGAGCCATACACAGGTCACACTTTGTCCACCTGAGGCAATATCCTAATGTTGAAACTCTTATATAAATTCTATGAACGGTGGTGTTCCCTCAGAGGTTTATTGGAACTAGGCCATAAGTGCTACAATCCTATACATGTCTACTCAGAAACATCTAGATTTTTTTTTAAATAAATAATCTCAGTTTTAAATATTGATCTACACTTTGGACAGCTATAATAATAGGAGCTTGAGAAAGACAGAAGTGACAATTCCATCCATGAAATCCTATCGGCTTCAAAGTGAGAATACCAGGATCCTAGTGAAAGAATCATTTCTTTAATTTTTCTTGCTGCATTTGCATTATACATAATAAGTAGGAGTAACTATGGCCACCACAGTATAATCCACTGCCAGCTTGACTCTGACTTTTTTTGTGCTCTGTCATTTGCCTCATGCTGATTTTATTTATAGCTGAGTGCTGGATTTCCTTACGGAGAACTTACCACTATTAATCACTGGCAGTGTGCAAAAATAACTATATTCCTATTATTTATAGATAAAGACAAAATTATCTGCACTAAATACAAAACTCAACTCAGCCTTAATTGTGGAAATGCTCAGAGGATGTTAAGGTCTTCCACAGATCACTGGAAGTCTTCTTTCCTCACAAGGTTTGAAGTCACAAGAGAACTCTTAAAATCCCACAAAATGGGTTGTGGTCATTATTAGCAGCTTCAGTTATGACATGTCTGTGAGGAGACAGAATACTTACTGAGGGGTGAAGGCATTCCAAAGGCTTAGAAGTAGAGCAAAAAATAAATGGAAACAATATTGTAAATGTGGAGCTCTTCTTAACTTGGAAATACTTCTTTTGTGTTTATTTTAAACAACAGACAAGGGCCACCTTTTTCCTGACATGGGATCCAAGGCAGCTTTCAGCAAGCCTAAAGTGTCAAAGCCTAATTATTTGAAAGTTAAAACATAATTAAATAAGCTATCATACTGAAACATCACTAATTTTAAAAAGTGATTCCCCAAAATGTGTGCACACTCCCATTTCTTCTTCACTGAGAATGAATAGAAAACTATTAACCTTTGATTCACAATCATACTACGAAAAGAGTTGAGACAGAGAGAAAATGGAAAGCATAACACAAAGGACTGCCTGATGAATGCATAGAATCCTAAAAGCTGGAAGGGCCACAGGTACATCTGGTCCAATTCCCTGCCATGCAAGAATATGCAATTACAGCACTCCTGAGAAATGCCCATCCAATCTTTCTTTAAACACTTCAAGGAAGAAGACTCTAGCACCTTCCATTCCACTGTTGAACTGTCTTACTGTCAAGAAGTTCTTCTTAATGTTTAGATCGAATCCCTTTTCTTGTACTTCAAATGTATCGTTAAACATACCCAAATCACTAAGTTGTTCTTGCAAGGCTTGGTTTTCAGACCTCTGATCATCTTAGTCACTCTTTTCTAGACACATTCCAGCTTGTCAATATCCTTTTGGAACTGTGGTGACAACTGGGCATAGTATTCTAGATGAGGTCTGACCAAAGCAGAATAGAGTTTTTGGCCTTTTTTAGGAACTGCATCACACTGCTGATTTGTGTTCAGCTTGTTGTCTACTAAGAACCCTAGAACCTTTTCATGTGTACTGCTTCAAGGAAGTTGTCACTCATCTTATATTTGAACCTTCCATTTTTCCTGCCTAGATGTAGTATCCTACATTTATCTCTGTTGAAATTCATTTTTTTAGTTTGGCTCAGCTTTCCAGTTTATCAAGGTCATTTTGACTCCTGTTCCTGTCCTCTGAACTATTCACTACCCCTCCTAATTTGGTGTCACCTGCAAATTTGATAAGTCTACCTTTTATTCCAACATTTAAGTCATCACAAAGATGTTAAACACCAGGACATGATGTTGATGTTTCCCCCAATTTATCGCTACATCTGACTCTGGGAAATATAGGAAGGCATAACAATAGCAATAGCAATAGCATTTATTTCTATACCGCTTATCAACTAAGTGTTATCTAAGCGGTTTACAATGTGTTTTAGCTAATTGCCCCCAACAAGCTGGGTACCCATTTTACCGACCTGCGGAGGGATGGAAGGCTGAGTCAACCTTGGAGCCTGGCAGGATCGAACTCACAACCTTGTGGTTGCAGTGCTGGCATTTAACCACTGTGCCACCAGGGCTCCTAAAAATGTTATTTTAGCCCTAAAATGTTTTTAATGCTAGGATTAGCCAAGGGCACATATGAGGCGGTCAGAGAGAATTATGGTACATGGGCAATATGTCTTTTCCCCAGCAATTAGTGGGAAAACACTTCCAAGTCAGAGAGCATTAGATCCAGATAGATATGAGCCTCAAGATCTTCTCTTCTTGAATCAGATGCTTGGTACAGAGTCTCTAAACACTTTCTGGTTCTTCCTATTACAGCTATTAGCTAGACTTATATCCCTCCGCTAGATAATGATCTACGCCTTCAAATATCACTAACACCAAATTGCAATATCCCATGGATATGGATTATTAGTTAATTATGTGTTGTGTAATTACTTCCTTTTATTTGTTTTAAACCTGTTTTGTATCAATTTGAATTCATTACTGTGTTGCTATTTTATTTTGATACAGATTTTATTCATTTTTCACTCCTCCTATGCCAAGTAAAATTGCAGTTCTTTATTATATCATTACATCTTTTCAATTATATAAACGTATGTTTTCTAGCAACTGCAAAATGTATTGGGGGGAATAGCTATCCTCGCCTACTCTTCTGCAAACTACAGAATGTCTTTGCTTTTCAAAACTATAATGTTCTTGATATATCCTCCATCATGAAGTTTCAGCTGAAGAATAGGACATTTTAAAATAACAAAAGCAACCAACACCACAAACTCAAAAGAAAGGAAGAGACATAATTAATCCTCCACTCTACCAATATCAGTTATAGCGCAATACAGTATATTGTAATTGACCCACATCAAAGTAGGACTGTAGAGTATAATCCTCTGTACAGATGAATGCATATATTGGTGGACGTGATGGTCATCAATCTGTATGGCTTTTAAAAAAACCAGGGATGAGCAGTGTGCCCCTCAAGGCTGTTTTTTTTTTTACAGGCCCCAACCCTCCCAAACTAACTATAACCAGTCCCTCTCTTCAAAGTTGATTGCCTCTCCTGGAGACTTCCATGACTAGCAACAGTTCACAGCACACACTCCCACTATATTGTTTTGACAATTAAAAACATCTGCTTTTTCAAAGCCAGACATGATTCAATTCCAGTTTTGTTTCTTGGCCTTTTGGCAGTCTGTGCAGCCTTAGCAAGATCTCAAGGGCAGTAAACTGGTTCATGGGCACATCAAATGCATGCACACCTACTTTAAAAGGTTTCAACAAATTCATGGACAATAAGACAAAAGGTCATCATGGCTATATATCATTTCCAGTAGCAGAAGCACTAGCAACAGATGCTAGGGAACTTAGTTGCAGGAAGAGGTTATTGAGTTTACGCTTCTGAACTTCATATCTGCTTAAGCACCATATGAACAGAATGCTGCGCAAGACAGGTCTTTGGTCTTGTATGAGAGCTTTTCTTGTGTTCTTAAAATCAAATGAAATCACTATGCATTTGATTAGTTGTCCAAACCTTATTTTGAATTGTAGGATGTTTTTATGTGTTTTGTAGGTTGGTTTTAGACTTGGAGCGTTATAGAGGGATGCTTCATGTAGTTAATCTACAATCACAAATTGTATTTTTAGTTCATGCCTTTGGTGTTTTTTGTGTACATCTAGAAATGTACATTTGTGAACATGGCAAACAGGTAAATAGATGTTTTCATTTTGGTAACTGGCTGCAACACATTTTCAGGTGTACATTCAGCACCAAACCCTTGCTCAACATTGTGTAAAAAGTGAATGACTTACTCTTATTGAGCTAAGCATACTTTCAGCATCTGATATCTACAATGATATTGATTCAGTTATTCAGTTTCATTATGTTTCTCACTTTATGCAACAGAAGAAGCACAAAGAACACAGGCTTTAGACAGTGAAACACAGACCACAAGCCACAGAAAATCCCAGTTTCATAGGTGCCAAATCTGCACTAAGTCCCCTGAAACTTGCACTTCCCAGTGACCACTATTTTTGCCCTCACTACCAACCAGTTTCCACCTCCTGTGATCCACACGAGCATAACCACTCCCAGTGATATCAAGTGGTTCATCACTCCAGGTGATGAACTGGCTTGGGATGGCTAGTGATTGTCTGAAATTGCCATTCTCTTCACTTACTTTTTAGAGAAGACCAAGAATACAGTACATTGTTTCCAACTAGTTGCAACTCCAGTGTTTTCTGTTGCACATTTCTACTTTTTTTGTATTTCATTGAGCATTTTAGCATTAAAAACAATTACAGTGCTAATCTGTCCAGAGTGGACTGGCAAGATCCTTTCCATTGTTTATGCTAAAGTACTTATGGCAATAAAAATGGGATTTTTGCAGGAACTAGGTCTTGGTTTTGTATCTTCCTCTGATTGTCTATTGCTGTCTTTCTTTGCATATGTATAGTGAAGGGGTTGGAAAATTCCTTGTAAGCCTTCCGCTCAAGGTAGATAAGACGTTTCCTAAATACAGCTAGATGACAAGTGATGCTCTTTTATTTGTTTCAAGTGAGCCTTTAACAGCAAGTGACTCACAGGTACTCATTTGACCTTGCCTCTCTGTTTTTCCTCCCACTTACTAAAGAGAATATTAAATTTTCAAAATGACTTCAGCTGTTTGTTCGTGCTGGAAGGATTGGAGCATTTCTGACTGCAGCACACGGCATGGTTATAGACAATGGTTCCTTGACTGTGGCCTTAAAAACCCAATTATCTCAACCAACTTTTCTTTTGGAACAAAAAGGATTCTTTTTTTTTTATGAGACTTATGCTTATGTGTGATTAGAATGAAAAAGGACACTTTCCTGTAGTCACTTTGTTTAAAGGAAATCTACTTTTATTTTCAAGTGTTCTCTATTTATTATGAATATATAAAAGGAAAAGGAGATATATAGCTTTTCTATTAGTCTGTTCCTTTTAAGAAGAAGAATCTAGCCTGTAAAGATGGTTGAGTAGTTTATGAAAGGCCAAAGAAGGCATGTTCCCTGAAGCTATAACTCTGTTTTAAACATCTCCACAATGGAGTTTCCACAGATGGAGTTTCCAATGCTTCCCTGGAGGGATCACTCAGAAAGTTCTGCCTCCTTATGCAGTGAGAGGTCAACCTTGCTTAATTTAACCCCATACTCATAGTAGTAATTTGATACTAGTAGCTGGCTGCCTGTACTTGTTTCTATTTGCTGCCTTGCTACTTTGGGTGACAGTGTAATAATAACAACAGCAGTGGTAAAATCAAAGTATGCTTCACATCCTGGGCGAGAGAAAGAGTGTGCAATGCATGTGTTTAGGGAAGTAGTCTCCTTGTCCACCCAAGGAGTCAGCTATAGACATGTGAGGAATGCAACTGCAATGCCAAGAATCTTTTGCTGGCATAACCCAGCATCAGGGAAACCATTTTAAGTGAGCTGAAGGAGCAGTAAACAGTAGCTGCCCACTGGAAGACTATAAACTGTGAAAGAAATTACTATTGAGACTTTGGAATGAAACATGGAAAATAGACATTTGCAGTCTTTTAAAAACTTACCATCAGAATTAGATAACAGACCATACTTAGAATGCTGGTGGGTAAAATGCCGCTCCCAAAATTTTGAAAGCACTGACAACTTACAAACTGGCAGTGTACCACTTTCCTGCAAAGATAACATCTGACCTGGAAGGCCATCCTAATTCAGGGGAATGCACTCTGTACACACTCAGAGGACTTACATGTACATCTACTTCACAGTACAGGCAATTCCTTTGTCAAGTGAAGTCCTCATAACAGCTATCAGTAGTGAAAAAACCAGTAGATTACATGGTAGGGCAAGGCTTTACAAATGGTGTGTCGCAACACTTTAGTGTGTCGCCTGAAGTGTGTAGGTGTGTCACCTACAATCTTGGAAATGTGTATTTTTATAAATCGTATATTTTTAAATATATGAAAGGTTTTCATGAGATATGTTGTGTCCCCACACATTTTGTTATCACAATTTATGTATGTGTATCTCTTATAAGGGGTTAGTTTAACCTCCGGTTTGCTAGCAAAACAGAATTACTGTGTCACAAAATGATGCATATCTAAAAAAGAGTGTTACCAACATGAAAAGTTTGGAAAGCTCTGTGGTAGGGATTTATGTCAAGTTGCCTTGAGTGTTCAATGGTAAAGTAGGTAAATGGCCAAGAGACAGAAGCCATTTCCACACTTAGCTGTTATAGTGCTACTATTCCACTTTCAACATCCTGTGGAATTCTGTTGACTGAGGCCAAAGAGCTCTTTGGCTGAGAATTTGAAAGGCCCCTCCCTAAACTGCAAAACCCATCCCATTTCCGCAGTAGCCTGTTCTAGCGCGATGATTCCACTTTCAACCTCCTCTGGAATCCTGGGGTTTGCAGTTTCGGGAGGGGCCGGCCGGCCCCTCCCGAAACTGCAAACCCCAGGATTCCAGAGGAGGTTGAAAGTGGAATCATCGCGCTATAACAGACTAGTGCGGAAATGGCCCCAGGATACATCTGAAGTATGGAGGATGAGAGCGACCAACTGCACAGTGGACAACAAACTATCAATGAGCATTTTGAACTCTTGGAAGTACTTCACAAATGTTAAACCTTAGTACCGTTCTGAATTAAAACCAATAATAATAATTTAAAAAACCCAGCGAGTATCTTCGCGGGAGGGTCTAAGTATTCCCCCCCCACAAGTGATTTCTATACATTTTAGGAAAATACAGCAACATCCAAACTATAGAAACACCTATTTTGAGCCAACCAAAAATGCACAAAATACACCACGCAAACTCCTGCCTCTTCGTGAGGTAAAGGCGTTAAAAAATCACATACGAAGGGGGGAAAAAGGCGAAAAGTAAACCGTCAGGCGCTGCGCATACGGCGAAGACAACAATAACAAACGGTAGGCTTCCGAAGCGCAGGCCAGTCGTGACCCTCTTGTTTTACAAGGTAGAAATTACGGGGAACAGGTGAAAGGTTGAAAGAATTAGATTTAAAAGAAAACAAGCCCAGGAAAAGCGACCAAATGTCCCCCCTCCTCTCCTCAGCGTTCCTCAAACACACTCGCGCATGCGCACACCAAGGCGACTCCGCCGCCGGAGTAAGGCGGGTGCTCTTTCCCAGCATGCCGTGCGATCCTCCCCCCCTCCCGCGCGCCCGTGTGGGTGGGTGAGCGAGCGAGCTCAGTGAATCTGTCCGGCCGATGATGGAGCTGAGACTGTAATGGCGGCCGGCGGCGGCGGCGGCGGCTCGAGTTCGGCGCTGCTCTGACGCGCGGCTGCTCCTCCGCGTGGCCTCGGTCCCCTCCCGGGGCCGGTCCCTCCTCGCCGCCAGCGCCCCTCAGGAGCCAGCGAGACAACCGAGGCGGGAAGGGAGGAAAGGGGAGGGAGGACTCCCCACAGACAATGGACGAACATCCCGGCGCCGGCGGGGGGATCATGGCGGGGGCCAGCCCGAGGGCCCAGCAGCAGCAGCCGCTGCCGCCCCCCGGAGGGAACGCGAACTCCCCGCTGCTCGGCCAGGGCTGTGCGGGGCCCGGCGGCGTGGGTTTGCCGCCACAGCCGCCGCCGCCGCAACAACAGCCGCCTCAAGGCCCGGCGGCGGCTCAGGAAGCCGTGGGCCCCGGCAGCGGGTCGGAGCTGTCCCGGCCTCAACACTACACCATCCCGGGGATCCTGCACTACATCCAGCACGAGTGGGCTCGCTTCGAGATGGAGCGCGCTCACTGGGAGGTGGAAAGAGCCGAGCTCCAGGTAAGGAAGGGCCGAAGCCGGGTGCTGGGGCGGGCGGGCGGGCGGGCGGGGGGGCACAATAAGACCGGGACGGAGGCGAGGTAGGTCTGTGGAGGGTCAGGGGAGCGGAGCGGGAAGGTCAGGGAAGGGGACCTGCCGGCTTCCGAGGAGTGAGGGGGGACGCCGGCGGAACGGCTGAGGCGCGGGTGGCGGGGGGACGCGGCAGGGGAGGAGAGAGTACCTGCGTGTGGTGAGTCCGGTGGGGCGGGGCGGGCGGGCGTCACTCGGCACAGCCCCCTCTCGGCTCCTCGGGCTGGGCCGCCTTTCCCGGGGCAGCCATTTTGGTTTCTAGCATGGCGCCCGCCTGGGTTCGGGCCTGTCAAACGGGTTGCGGGGGTGAATCAGCGAGGGCGGGCGGGCGGGAGGGAGGGAAGGAGAGGCTTCCTATCTCTTCCTCGGCCTCTGCCCGAGCTCCAGATTTGGGACCCCGTCCCCTGATCTATCTGGACAGTTACTGCCTGGCTTGTCCCAGTGACTCCGGAACCAGCCGGACATTTCCGAGGCTTTTTACGGCCTAACGTGAGGAACGATATCATGTTTTGCTAGAGCACACAGATCACTCTGCTACCTTGACAGTTTAAATCACGTACTTCCTTCTTGTCATGATTTGTTAGAGATCTTAGGGGTCCCGCCCTTTATTTGTTCTGAGTACTCACATGAGCACCCAGCTTGTTGGGGGCATGTATAGAAATGTTTCGAAATACATGCTATTTGTAAGTTGTTCGCCGCCTCGATCCATATGGAGAGGCGGGATACAAATAAATAAATAAAATAAATAAAAATTAAAAAAAATGGCTAGAGACATAGTAGCAGGCTGTCTTATTTTGGGTCGGAGCATTGATCTGTCCACCCAAGTACTGCCAACTTCAGTGCTACAGGGTTTGCTCAAGCAGTATTCTTTTCTAGTGGTACTCGGATATCCCAGGTGTTCTCTGGGGTTCTCTTCATTCAAGCACCCACAAGCCAAACCCTGTTTAGCTTCTAATATCAGTGGAAATTGGAAGTATTCAGGAAGGTGTGGCACATTTACATGATCAACAGAGGTGGGTTGAGAAATGGGATAGATTGTATGTTTTTGTAATCTTCATGCCACATGTTATTTTTGTTTACATGTGCAAAATAAAATATGACTGTTGCAAATTCAGCAATTCCATAGACTCACCCTAAGGATGCTGAGAGAGTACAGTACTAGGTGTTCAGAATGGGTTTGTTGTTGAGTAATATGCTGTTTGTCATTAAGTTGGCTTTGTTGTTGTTTAGGATACAAATGATCATTAAATTGGGTGCATAGATGTAAAGGTGCATCCATCTTTTTCACCAAATCTGGATGTAGCTTTCAAAATGGTAGGCTTTGAACAACAAGGTGGGCTGTGACCAGATTTTTGAAAGGTGTACAGTAATGAAAAACAAATCTGCAGTCATACAGGGTGTAGCTGATGACTTACTTTTGTCTGCATGTGTGTAGTGTAAAGATCAGGTCTAATGCGATGTCATCTTTTTAAAAAGAAAAGATTGCCTTTTGTGATGAATATGTTTGGGTTTCAAGAAATGCACGACTGTTAGTCACTGCTGTCAAGGGGCATGTGCTGATTTGGCAAGACTACACAATTTCTTGCCCTGAGTTTCCTGTTGTGTGGAAAAGGAATAGATGGTTGTCCATCTTAACAGCATTCTGCTGAAATTTGTGAACCTTTTTGTGGAATTAAAAATATACTTTAAAAGAGATCAATAAAGAACTTGTGACAGGAATATTTTATTGATGAAAGGTGTTGTGATTAGAGAATATATCAGTAACTTGCTTCTGAATAGGTAATAATACTCTTTGCTGACTTCAGGGTTCACTTCCATCAGAGGCATTCCAGATATTGTTCAGGTACATATCCCTTGGACTATAGCACTGCTCATCACTGGTTAGTGCTTTTGGGAGCTGAGTCCAACACAATCTGGAGGGGTGCATAATTCCCATTGCTGAGTTACACCAAGGTGGAGACCCATGTGCCTTTGTGAGGTTATCAGAACCACATTTTGCATGCAAAATTATATGTTTAAAACATATAAAATTTATTTTTAAAAAACCTAAACTTTAAAGAAAATTAATAATCTGAAAATGTTTATCCAGATTCTGTGGCTTACTGATTCACATGAATTACAGAGATCGTTTTAGAAAGAGTGCTGGATCAGGCTTTTATAATATATATTACTGTATTAATAGATTATACAGTTTAGAGTTACATGAAATGAAGGACAGGGCAGTTCTGCATGGAATACTGTATGATGAATGTGCCATCACATCTGAAACCCTGCCACCTCCTACCAGCCAGAATGGAAGGTGAATGTTGCGTGTGCCCCCTTGTGTTTTTTAAAACTTTTACTCCTGTTGGTTAGAATGGTATGAAAATTAGCTTAAATCTAACCATCAGTCTCTGTAGAGATACTCAGAAGTTTGGATCTGGTGGATCCAAAGGAATTTGTGTTGACTGTTGCAGGTAGGAATAGCCTCATGGCAAATGGAACTATCCATGGGCATAGTGTGAGCCTTCAGGAGGAGCACAACTCCTTCATGCCAGTAAAGGAGAACTGTTGCCAGATCCTAACTTCATCAACAAGTACTATGAGGGGATTAGGATTGCCCTATAAATCTTTTCCCCTTTTGACAGTTTGATTGGACACGTTTGGGCTACAGGCTTGTTTCCAAACACTTTGGAGCTATAGGTTGTAGCTTCCCTGCTTAGTTCATCTTACATCCCTAAATTGTTTCTGAAATGTAGTCTTCCCTCCGCATTTGCCAGGGTTAGAGGCACAGGATTCCCGTGAAAGTGAAAAAAACATGAATAATTCTAGGCCTTCCCAAACCATATTTAACACACAAAAGAGTATGATCACCATATTCAACCCATCATGGATTCCTTTGAGGCATCAGGGTTCCTTCATAAGGCAGAAATGGGTGGCTGGTGGAGCTTAATGCCACCTCCACTTTTACCCCACACCATTTTTAATAAGAACTTACATGCCTCATTCACAGTTTCTCAGTCTCACGAGCCTGCAGTCCCTAAAAAAAATGGCATAGGGAGGCAGCAGAGGTGACAGCAAATAATCCATGAATAATCAAATCTGCAAAAATGAAACCCACAAATGTGAAGGGCTGACAGTACCAGTATCCTTTTCAAAAATCAGAAAGATTATATTCCTGCTATTATTCTTTTATTTTTCTAAATAGTTATCTTAGTGTGTTTGCTTAAGAAATAAAGCATACTTTTCCTTTCTTTGACCTGACTGAATACAGTTTCCATTTCTTTAACAAACTTTATAAAGTTTTTCTTGCTGCCTGAAAATGACCAAGATAGTGCTTCAAGCAGATCACATTTTACTCAACACTCAGAAAGAAACCAGCGGAAACTAAAAACTGATTTTTGGTGGTGTTTTTCACTTCAAAATTTGCTGTATTCTGCTTGTGGTTACAGAATAATAGCACCATTCCCTGTTGGCCATTACAACATCATGCCATTGCTGTGAACACAAACTCCTGAAGAGCTTTTATGTGGCCTTCGAGTCAACTGAGTCGTAAGCTTAAATAAATACAGAATGTCCATAAATTATCTTTACAATTTTGATTGTATATAGAATTGAAATTGTAAAGATAATTTTCAGCCATCTGCTATTGTTATATGAGGAATGCTTCCAGTACTATAAATTCAGTTAGCTTTTTGAATTTTGAATGTGCATTCCCACCAAGGGATTCTTGAACTTGCTTCATCAGTACAGTTTTATCATATAACATCAGTCGAATTATTCACAATAACATAGCAGTGTTGATATCACTATGCATATAAAGATGTTCAGCTGGATTATAAGCCACAAAATTAAGGCACTGGTACTCCTATACTTATGCTGACATGTCTGAGGGGCCTAATCATGTGTACTTGATCTTTGAATTTATTGGCATTTGTGAATTACTTTAAAAACAGACTTGGGTTCTTACTGTTTCTAAAATTTAAATATAATTCAAACTTAAATATGTGTTCTCACCATAAAAAAATGGCAGAGTGACTTGCTTAAAAATGTCACTGTTATCCTGACTGAAAACTTGACAGAACGTGTCAGAGTTTCCTGTCACTATAGAGAGATGCTACTCCTCTATGATATTTCAATGTCTTCTTCCACTACCTGTGATACAGCAGACCTTTCCCCCGTGGTACCCCTGCCAGCTGCTGCTGAATTTCCAGACCCTATATTCCAACATGCAGAACCTCAAATTCTTGGCTTTTTGTGATTAATCTATTTGTGAGTAAAGCCCCCCTCCCTTTTAAAAGAAAATAACTGAGATTCTTTGAATAAGGGAATAGTGGTAACTAACTTTAAAGTGTAGTAGATGTTAATGTACCAACATGAAATAACAGGAGATGATGGTAATCATAAATTGTGTACAGGTATACCTCAGTTAACAAAGTTTTTTTCTACCTATCAGTCCCTCCTCTTTTCCTCCTCCTCTGTCTATCTGAAAGTTTTTTAAACAGCATTGCCATTGGGAGAGTGGTGAAGAACTACAGAAACACAGACTTTCAGATGCCAGGTCGCAAATTCAAGTCTAAAGTAAGCAAGCAATAAAGCTTGAGCTGGGAAAGAATGGGGTAGGTTAGAGTAGGTTAAAGGTCAGCTGATCCTACTTTAATGGTGTAGGCCTGCCTATCACAGGAAAAATAACAGCAACTTTCTTAGCCTGCCTCACTAGCTACCCCAGCATGTTTAAAAAAAACCCCAAAACTAAATTTGGCCACCAAATGAAAATCATAACAAAAGCTGAGGCATTTTGGAAGAAGCTTTCAAGTAGTCTCTGGAAAGTTCAAAATATTTTTGTTTATTTATCCAAGGCTTACCTGGCCTGGTTGGTTCATTTCACATGTGAATGCTATAAGTTTGGAATAACAACAGTGGTGAAACATAGTGAACTACTCTTCTTTTTTTCTGGTGTAGGAGTATATCCCTCTTCTTCTCATGTTATTTCTACTTCTGGTACCAAATTTTTTGTTAAAGAGGTAATGTCCAAGAACACATCTACTTTATTAACTGGAGTATGTCGTATTTTAGGGGATGGTGGTGGATGAGAATCACATGACCCCCAGAAGTTGTTTTATTGGGGTTCCCGTCAGCCTTGAATATCATAGTCAGTGGTGAGAAAAACTGGAAACTGCAGTCCAGTAAGATCTGGAGGGCAGCATGGTTCCCATCCCTGTTGTAGTGATTAAGAAACTTGTTAATGGACAGAAATCTTATAATTGGAGAGCCTGTGGATTAACCAGAGGAAAGAAATTGTCACCTGCTCCATGAATTTCCTCTGGTAGTAGGAAGAAGTCTTGCAAATCCTTCTCTTCTTTCACTTTACTGTACACAAGCAGAGAACACTTCCAGAAAACTCTCTGCATTACAAAATTTACAGAGCCAGTTCGAGAGCTGGAGGTTTTCCTCATTTTATTCCAGAAAATGCAGAAGGGCAGGATGATCCTGTCAACCTTGTGCTCCTCCTTTCAGAGGAAACCTTTCCACCTGGCTGGGTAGGAGGGTGTAGGCTTGTCTCTGGAGTTGCACTGGGTGTTGGCAGTATTAAGAGCTCTCAAAGAGCTCTCTTGAATTGGTAATGAACAGATTTTGTTTAATGGTTTGGTTAATACATACACATATGTGCGTGCATGTGTAAGACTAAGTGATGTGCCAGTTGGAACTGAGCAATTGTCAAGTGAGTTCTGTGTGGTCAATAACTGAAGGCTGAATAACTGGCTGAAATTTCTATGGAAAAAATGCACGACGTATGAGAAAATGCATAGATGAATCAGCAGAGAAAAGACTTCCCACAATATAGGAAGTCAAAATGAAATAGTTTTTTAAACTTGTGCATTTTAAAGGATTTACAGCAGAGGAAAGAGGGAACAAGAAACCACCTCCTGAACCTTGGAGAAAAGATTGACTGCAGAGAAATAAAAACATGGTAGCATTTGTTAAGTTTTCAGAACTGAAAAGGAAGCAGTACACACAAACCATGGGAATCAGATAAAGTGTTAAGATTTTGTGGAAAGGATTTTACAAAGTGTGAGGAAGAAGATGTTCAAAAGTATAAAATTATGATTCTCAGCAGTCATATGTAAAGTAATTTACACATTAGGGGGTTGTGAAAGGAATGGAAGGGAATGCAGTCAGCCCTCACATTCACTAGAGTTGGAGTGCAGAACTCTTGCAAAAGTGGAAAGATTGCAAATATCAAAATATGTGTGTGTGTCTGTGGAAGGGGGCCAAGGCATGGTGGGAAGAACAGGCATCCAGGGTTCAAATCGAGAGAATGGGGGTCAGCATGGTGGCCCTATACTTCCTCTTTTTCACCTATCTCCTCCTCTGGGTGTATGGAGGGCACTGGGAGAGGGTTTGTGGTGCTGAGAAGTTGGGCTGTGAGCCATCCCTAGCTGGCCAGACAGCGGCTGGTGGAGGAAGAGGAAGACCAGAGGCAGATTTTTAAAGGGCTGCACAGGCTGATTGGAGCTGTCAAGAGGGAAGGTTCCCCAGAAAAGAAGTGCCTGGGTTGAGGGCAGAGTAGTTTTCTGAGAGGAAAAAAAGTACTATATGAGTAATAAATGACAAAAAGTGGTATGCTGGAAATTCAAATTATGTAGAAGATAAGAAATTTGTCCTTTACGCTGCATCATATGGCTGAAAGATCTTGTAAAAATGAGATTCAGAAACATCCACTGAATCGTTATGAATGAGAGGCTGGGAGAACCAACTACAGTGCAGGAAGTGTAAATAACTACATGAATATTAAAGTATAGCAAGTCCCTGTGGTTTTAGTATAGATTTTTAAAGAAGCTTAGTAAGTTAACAAAATCTCTTCTAGCTGGCTGTTTTTCTGTAGCGGCAGTCCCTTGAGACCAGATGCTATATTTCTTCTAGGGCTTCTTGTTGTCCATGATATACCCCCATCAGGACCAGCAGGTCAATGTATGACTTCAGCTCATCAGTATTGATCCTTTTTTAACCAATCATTTGCACCAGCTCATGTTTTGACCTCAAAATGGAATGAGACTTTTTCATCTCATGGTCTTGGGGGGAATGAACTAGTGGCAAAATACAGTAGATTTGTTGGAACAATTTTTGACCCAGCCATTTTCTTTCTTTTCTGTTTAATGTCCGTGTCATCAGGCTGAAACTCAGTTGACTTCTATTTCGTTTCTGTAGTAAGACACTTACTATTTTAGTTGTGTCTAAAAGGAAACCCACTGGGTGACTTTGGACAGGTCACAGCCTCAGGAAGGCAAAGGTATACCCCTTCTGAACAACTCTTGCCCATGGTAGAGTCACCATGTTCTTGTTGTGTATCTTCAAGTTGTTGCCAGTGTATGGTAACTCTAAGGCAAAACTATCACAGGACTTTTCTAGGACTGAGAGTGTGTGACATGTCCAAAGTCACCCAGGGGGTTTCTGTGGCCAAGTGGGGAACTGAACCCTGGTCTCCAGCGCCCTAGTCCAATGCTTGAACTACTACACCATCCTTGGCTCTCTAGGTTCACCTTAGGGTGGTCATGTCAGGAATGATTTGAAGGTGTTCAGTAACCACAAGCAACAAAAAGGAATATAGGGCAGGCTATGTACAGTGCAGCAGTCATGCAAAAGGGAGTCCTTCTTCCCACTGCAGCCCTTCTGTACTCACTTTCTGAGCCTTTCTGAGTATATGATACTGAGTACAAAATGACAGAGACATGAAGGTGATAGATCTGTGAAGTGAATGGCTCAGATTTTTGGATGTCTCAGGCAAGGTTGCAACTCAGTAAACATCTGGAAGTCTACATGTTCACCTTGTAGGTTATATCATAGAGCTGGAGTGATCAGTTTCTGCTAGTGGTGATTATGTACAAGAACATATAGCTATATTTTGCCTGAATTAACTTAATATGAGAACTGAAATTCTAAAATGCTATCTTCATTTCAAAGCTTATTCAGATTCATTTATGAATAGTGTTTTGCGATATCAGTGCTAGTTCTTCACCGTGAAACCTGTTGTTTTTTTCAGCCTGTTTGTGTTACTGGAGCTTGCTACAGTACTCTTTTGTATCTGAATAATTTGAACAGCCCCATGGCTACGTTCTGTTTTTGCTCAAACAGGCTAGGTTGGATTTTTATTTTTTTTAATTTTTTTTTATTTATTTTTTTTTATTTATTTTTTATTTATTTATTTGTATCCCGCCTCTCCATACGGATCGAGGTGGCGAACAACTTACAAACAGCATGTATTTCGAAACATTTCTATACATGCCCCCAACAAGCTGGGTACTCATTTTACCGACCTGCGGAAGGATGGAAGGCTGAGTCAACCTTGGAGCCCGGCAGGATCGAACTCACAACCTTGTGGCTTGCAGTACTGGCATTTAACCACTGCGCCACCAGGGCTCCTTTTTTTATTTTTTTTTATTTAATTTTATTAAACTATAACACAAAAACAAACGAAAAATAAAACACCATGTGTTATACATAATGGTGAATTAAAAAACAAACAAACAAAACAAAAAATTTTTTTCCTTCTTTTAAACAATGCAAACTGATATTATTGTTTTTCCCTTCCCCTAAAATCATAAACTTGTTCAGCTTGTTCCGTTCATACAACTTATACATTTTTGTTACGTATCTTCAATTCTTATTTTCATTATATTCATTTTTATTATTATACTTTCACTCTTAATTCAATATTTTCACTCCCATTTAATCTCTTACTATTATTAATTATAAACTTATTAGTTAATATCTCTAAAAATAACCTCTCTCTAAAACCAATTACCTTTTAACTTTTTTCCCCCTTTTAAACATTGAACATCACATATCAAATTACATCTATAAATCACAAGTTTAACACACACAGATAATAAACAATATAAAACTACAAAATAAAAGATAAAAGTAATAATAAAAAAAACCCCACCCCCCAGAGCCAACTTTTTATTTAATCCACTTTCCAAAATTACCATTCTTCTTTTAACAGGGTAGCATTACCATCTCTTTTCAAAACTTTTTCTAAAAATATTTTCCAAATTTCTTCAAAATCATTTGTTTTTACCTAGGTTGGATTTTTAAAAATGTGTTTTTATTCTGCCTTTCTCCCAATGTGGAACCAAGGCAGATAAAAATTATCACAGTATTTATAATGGTCTTCCATACTCCCTTCTTGTAGCTTATGTCTTCACTGTGTTGCTCTCATCATTAAAGAGGTAGTGGTGGTGGTGGTGGTGGGGAACAGAATACATTTCTCCTGATCCTGTAAATTATGAAGAAATGCATTTGTGCACATTGCGGGGAAAAAACCCTAGAATTATTCCATTGAAATAAATCGGTCTGAAGATAAACAAGGTTACAGTAACATTTAGATTCTGTCACAGGAAAAAAAAATAGGTCAGGTAGTAGACTCTAGATAAAAAAGGGCATGCATCTTAAGATTTGTTTGAAACAGTTGTTGAACTTGTAGTAGAAATATTGTTTAAAAATAATAAAATGTCTTTCTAGCAGTAAAACAGATAATAAATAGTACAGTGCATCCTTTGCATATACGGGAGTTCTGTTTTGTTTCCCTGTGGAAAACAAAACAAAAAAAAGCCAAAGTGTTGCATACCATTATGGTCAGTGCACTATAGCAGGATGCAGCGTTTTATGAAACCTCACATTTGTGCATGCAAAGGTCACAAGAGAGGAAGGTCCCTGCTTTACTTCCTTTTTGCAGACAAGTAAAGACTTTTCTGTTTCTACTGATGTTTGATTGTATAAGGCCCATCCCGTCTAAACAATGTGCTGTATTTTTCTAGTGTATGTGTGTTTGTGTTTTAGCTGATCTTAAATTTAATTTCTCTTTAACTTTTGTATTTTGTGAATTTTTCGAAATGTGTTTTTTAAAATATTTTGTAGCTTGCTTTGAGTCCTGAAAAGAATGTTGTAGTGGTGGTGGTGGTGATGATGATGACGATGACGACGATGACAGTAAGAACAGCAATAAATGGTTTCACGATAAAGCCATTTTTGGATCCTTTGAGATGAGACACTACTTGTTTTTATATCTGTTCCTCTGCTGTAATTTGTCTGTGAATACACAACATGGTACTTTATGTAAACTAATTATTTCTCTAAAAACTCAGGTACAAACTTTGCTATCCAAATCTACTTGTTTTTAGAAGAATAGTTTATTACCTATTTAAAAGATGCTGCAGTTTTATAGAGGAAATTCTCTTTTTTGTTAAAAAACCTTTCATTAACTGTTCTTCTGTAAGCCTTCATGCAGCATTCTTTATTTTTTTTTCCTTGATCCCTAGAAACGTAGGGATATGTACATCTGATGTAAATAAGTGGCATTATCTTTTCAGATTTACAATCTAAATGATATAAAAACAATGATGGTGGGTTGAGGAATTCAGCTACCAATTTTTAGTTAAATAGCGGCCTTGTAATGTCTAGCGGGACTGGAAATAGTTCAGGGAGAAAGAGAACCCTGTGGAATTACGCTTTCAGTATAGCTGATAGAATGGTCTGAGTTGGCCATTATAGAAATAATAGAAATCTCCCTCTTTTTCTTTGCGTCATTCATTTATTATTCATTTGAATCGTTTATCTGTTGCCTCTTGGCCCACCATGGCTTCTACTATAATGTACAACAGAGTTTCATCAAGCTTCATTAACTAGCCGCATTTGAGTTTTTTTATTTAAAAATGGAGCTCTTGTTTGCAAGAAAAATGTTAGCTTTCACAAACAGAGAGTTCAGCAATTTCTCCTGAAGCAACACTTCCCCTTGAAAATCTATTGCAGAGGATTGTGGAACCCTCTGGAACAGTGTGGATGGTTTCTGGGGCCTCCTTGCGTTCTGTAGAGAAAGAGTCCTTCTGTGACTCTTTCTGCTTACAGAATCTACTAGACCTAGGCCACTGTGTTTTTTAAAAGGTAATGTTGTGCTTTGCACATGGAATATACATTTATTGTTAGATTATATTATATTTTGTTAGATTGTATTAAACCTGAATTTTGAAATACATAGTCAAATGGTCTTGGGGTTAGCAGTACAATATTACCTCTTTTTAGAGTTGTAAGATGGAGCTGAAAGCATTCTGTGTACCGCCTATTGCTGTATTTTACCAGTGCAGAGGGGAATAGAGGCACAATATTCATGTGTTACACCTGTTGCCCCACCCTTGGTTATCTTTGAGTGGATGCACAAGTGGCTACTCCAGACACAGTGATATAGTCAGACTTGTAAATTTTGAAAGTTATTCAGAAATATCTCCCTGTCAATCAAATTTGTCATTGTTTTGTAAAGTTCCTGGGAAGAAGTAAACATTGATTTCTAGAAAAGAAGTGTCTGAAACTATTGTACTTTTATAATTAAAGACTACTGTTACCCATTACTGAGTTTCAGAGTAAGTTCAAGGAGGCTGTAAAATTTGTGAAGAAGTTGCTAGAGGCTGTTTGGAAAACAAAAGTATTAACAAGCTGAAAAATTTAATTGCAACAAGGCAGAAAAAGCTTTGGGTTAGAGAGGTGGCAGATCTAGATAGAAGTGTTCAAGCAGTCTTGAATGGGATTCCGGTTCTTTTGAAAAAGCAAGTTTTCTGACTAGGGTTTCTTCAAGATTTGTGGCTAAGGAAGCACAGTGGGCAGAAATGCCTTTTACCAGTTCTGTCTGGCAAATCAGATGTGACATTAACACTGCAGATCTTGCTTCAGTTACTCATGTTCTGGTAATATCCAGCTTAGAGTACTTTGTGGCTATACTGGCTGCCCATTCATTTTGTAGCTTAATCTGAAGTACAAGTATTGCCCTTTAAAATATGCATAGTTTGGACTAAGTTACTTGTCAAACAACCTGTGTTGTGTAAACCTGTGAGAACATGGAGATCCGTAACAGGGACTGCATTCATTGACCTGTAGTGGCTACCTTGGTAGAAATGGGGAGAAGGACTTTTTCGGCATTGCTCATTTATTTATGGAATTCCTTCTCCCAAAGTATACATTTGCCAGTTTTTAACTGGCTGAGTTGTAGTCTGTTGGCTGGCATTTAGAACCTATAAATGTTCTAAATGTTCTATTGATATTTGACCCTATTAGAGATTTTGAATTTTGGTTTAGTTGGTCTAAATTTTATACACTCTTTTTGGGAAGACATTATTTAAGAAGTGGAAATTAACAAAAAAAAGATGTACATAGCTTGGTTGGGAGTAAGCTTCTTCTCTAGGTACCTTGGGTTTATTGGGAAACTTTGCTGATTTTGTTCCCACCTTTGTTTTAGTTATGATTGTATACTTACACACTGTTCTGATTATATTTCTGCAACATCTGAATGTTCAAAGATGGATATCTTAAAATCTTTTGTCAATAAAATAAGTAATAAATATCGTTTTCAGATACAAAGGCAGCATTTCTTGTACAAATACAGACAAAACATGCAGTTGAACATGTTTTAACACTCAGTAATATAGGAAATAGTTCTGTTAAGTGTATGTGCAAGCATTCTTAAACAGATGAGGGTTTCTTCCTGCTATGCTCCAAAAGGTTCTTTTTTTGAACATCCCAGCAACCTGCATTGGGGAGAACACTCAAATATTTTCCTTGTGTAAGATTTGATTGGGTACAGTACAATATATGCTATTCTGTAGGGTGTAAAGTATTTAATCATTCAATAATTTATCTCTGAAATTTTTAAAAACTAATACGTTAGTTTGTTGTAGCAAAAATACCCAAGACTTGTAGCACCTTAGGGATTTATTTATTATAGCATAAACTGTTGTGAACTAGAGTCTGGTTCAGCAAATGCTGAAGCAATATTTTGGTTGAAGGGGGAGGAGGAAATAAAAGAGTGCAGTGGGTCCAAATGTTGCAGAAAGCAAAAAGTAAGAAAACATTCCCCTTTCTCTTCACACAAACCCATCTGACATACAATTCCATTCAGCAAGGTATCCTTTACTCTCGAGGGAGTGGATACCTTTTGCATTTTATCTTGAACCACATTTTAAGTAATATTTCATAATGAAAAAAAATTTATATGGAAATATATATCTTGTGATACTGCGTATACAACTAAGAGTGGCTCATATCAACTTAAAGCCATGATGCAACAAAAGCTACATTTTCAATAAAAATGCAGTGAAACAAAAGAGATTGCAAATGTACAGAAGCACTCAAAATCACAGATTGCTGTAATGATTTGTAAAGACATCACTGAATGAGTTGGAATAGGGAGAAATCTATGTAATTATTTAAAAAATGGACAGTCAAGGAAGAATAATCTTGACTATGGGAGAAATTTCTTTGAGATGCTACTGATGCTATACAAAGATTAATTTATAGTAACAGAAATATTATGGTAATAAAGCACAGTACCTTAGCAATGAGTTAACCTTTGTAGGAGTCCAGCTGCAGACTTCTGACCATCATAAAACATGCTATGAACTAAACATCACATATATTTTTATCACTTACCAAAGTAATTTCTTTCTCAGTTTTTATATTTTATAAACTTAATGGTGATGTGATGTGGACAAATGTAATAAGCCTCCAAGATTATGCGTGTGTGCGCGCCCTCTGGTGTTTAATCAGTTCATGCTCAGCTTATTTAAGACTAGCTGAGGAAGGAATATACTTAACTATCTGTATGAATTGCCTTTATGGATGAGACAGTTGGCTTGGGGCCCATTGTGTGTGCTAATTTCAGAGCTTGAAACATTACTTACAAAAATAATTCTTTGCTGGCTCCTTTTGAAAAAGTGTCTTCTTGCTATTACTCTTTATCCAAAGAGTGATGCATTTTGTTACTGATTACTAGTTGCTTGTTACTTTTTTTTTAAAGGAATACATTTAAAATACAAGAATCAATCTCTCAGTCACTTCATTCATATGCTGCCCTTTTCCCAAGCATGACTCAAGAAAGACCGTAATTATCCGCAAATGTGACCTTCCAGAAGCTGCATTCTAAGGGTAATAAACATTACTTACTGCAACTTCTCACCCCAGTAATGAAATTAAAAAATCTTATATTTCTTTCAGAATATGGCAACACTAATATTCCTTGCCTAAGAAAACGCTGTGAAATCCGTTGGGTCATCATAGGTCGACAGGCGATTTGTAGTCATGTGTGTGCATGTGCCTTCAGGTCATCTCTTGACTCATGACAGCCCCTTGAATTTCATAGTGTTTTCTTAGACAAGGAATAGTCAGATGTGGTTTTGCTAGTTCCTTCCACATACATATACAATAACATCTGTTATCCAAAATGACATGATATAGGTAATTAACTCTGGCTAATTTTTAAGATGAAATGGTACAGTTATACTGTGTAGTTTTAAATATAATTGTCACAATTATCACAGACAATTGCAGTATAACCAGAATAATTGTATAGATTTATTCATAGATAGTTTGGTAGACACTTACTTGTTTAAGGTAAATTCAGTTGTGGAAGGTTGTCAGCCAAGGAGGAGGACCAGCCATTTGTTAGAAAAACCTCTGTGCTGACTTCTGATTTGTTATCTCCCTTCTTTTTCATCTTTATGATAGCATTGACATATCATGAAAGCTGGGGGAAAGTAAAACTGATTTCTTAATATAGGTTAAAATTTTTGTTATATAGATTTTTACGTACATATCATTTGAACAAATTGCAATTGAGCACTGTTCCTCTGCACAATGACAGGTAGGTAGGCTGAATGTCCTCCTTATCACAACCCACATGTCTCAATTATTAATATAGTCACTCTGGTGGGAGGAGTACATGAGGATTCAGCGGGCACTAATCTTTTTACCTTTTGAGAGTGTGGCCTTTTGTTTTGATTTCTGGAGTTTGCTGTTTTCAAATATTCAAATAACTTCCTTGCTGACTGTGGCATCAGAGTGATACTCTTCAGTAATTTGTAGTGTTTTCTATTTTCTCTATGGCTGTTCAAGGAGGCTGGAAGCCAATATTAGAAGGTAGCATGGAAGGTTAGCTACTTTAAACCATGTACAGGTTTTGCATCTGCTGTTCTTCTACATTTTGAAATTAATTCTCTAAGCTGTTCAGTTAAATTCATGTTGAATGCCTAAATAATTAGATCCAGAGTTACAAAGAACTCTTGCATAAGGTGACCCCACCAAGTTTCCATTGATTCACTCCTCCTGGAGCAGCCCCCTTTGACACATCCCATGCTGTTCCAAAGTTCCCCCATATGGTTAGGGCCTCAGTAGAAATGAAGCTGTAGAACTTTGTGTGAGTGGAGTTCTACTTGCTCTGCTCGGAATCCAAGCCAATGAATAAATCATGTTCATTTGCTTTATAAATTTTCATTTATACACACACACACATATGCATACATACATACATACATACATACATACATACATACATACTATGTATATGCTTTAAATTAAAGATATGGTCAAATGATACTTTTATGGTCTGTTGACTTGCTAATAGTCATCTCATTTCCAGCAGAATGGGACTCTTGCATAAGGTATGCTTGTTTTTATATGTATTTATATGTAGGGGTTCTTTTCGTCCAAAATTTACTTCTAATCCTTTAGAGAGAGGGATAGATTATAGGAATATAGATAAGGTATGAGAGCTAGTGTGGTTTGGTGATTTGAGCATTGGATTACGGCTTTGGAGACCGAGGTTTGATTCTCTGCTTGGCCACGGAAACCCACTGGGTAACTTTGGGCATACCACACATTCTGACTTAAGGGGCACCATAAGTCACAAATGACTTGAAGGCACACAACAATAAATCATGATAGAACCAGATTTTTCCATTACATTCTATGTGCTGGGGGAGGGTTGTGGTTAGTGAACAAACTTGTTTCTGCTGCTGTCTGTTGTTTTGAATAGGCTAATGAAGTCAAGTAGGCCAGTATAATTGTGAAATTGCTTAACATCATTTTTAAAACAACAGTGTGATCTACACCATTTCCTCCAGTTCATGGTAGCTGAGAACATGCATTTTGAGAATCACTGTGAAGAATGTATGCTTATGCTGCAATCCTGTATCTACCTACCTGAGAGTTAGCACCGTTGTACTTAGTAGGCTTTATTTCTGACTGAACAAATACAGGTTTGTACTGCCAGTGAAACTATATGTGAACTACAGACTTATAAAGGAAAAATTAATTCTTCCATTTTATATTTTCAGGCTCGGATAGCATTTTTGCAAGGTGAGAGAAAAGGTCAAGAAAACTTGAAGAAAGATTTAGTACGAAGAATAAAAATGTTAGAATATGCATTAAAACAAGAAAGGTATGTGTACCATCTCAACTATGAAATACATATAGGTGTTTTACAGTTTAGAAAACTTAAAGGATTTAAATGAAACAAACTGACTTATTGTAAGCTCTAGCACAATCTTCTTTGATTTGGATAGACCAGTCTCACTTATCTGAAGTGGCTTGTCATGCTGCAGCAGTTTTTTAATTGATTATTTCTGGTGAAAGCTAGCATTCTTTCTTGAAAGAACCTAAGCAGTAATTTGACTAGCACTTGCCATGTCCTGGTCTGGAGATGGCAATCACCAATTCATATGCTGAAATTGGTAGCTAAAACTGGCACATAATTTAGTTTTTAAATCTGCATTGTGTTCTTAGTTCTTTGATGCAATTCAAAATAAGTGTTTTAATTTGATATAATTTTGGGCTTTGTTTTCCTGATTGTAAGTTGTCCTGTAATGTATTTCCAGAGGTATAATGAACACTGGGAGTTGAGTGGAATAGCCTTTGACATGAGTATGAGATGATGTATATCAAATTATGACAATACTTGGGACACTGTATTTAAACTTGCAAAAATGTGACATGCCTATTCTAAGTATTTGTGGAAGCCTCCCCTTTACTATAGCAACAGTACAGTGAATACTGTATACCTAGGAATTTTGTCATAAAGTGATCATGACAGTTGCAAGACAATATGTAGTGACATGAATTTGGTAGGAGTAAAATCTGATTCTCTAGAAAGAAAATAAAGTATTAATTTCTGTCTGAAGTAGGGAATTGCTTTCTTGTCAGTTTGAGAGTAATAGTACTTCATAAAAATTATTTTAAAATGGAAGAGTTGTCATTTCATAGAATATGATGGATGCTTATCTTGGTTTGCAGCATAGATAAAATTAACAAGAGTGTACTGTTAGCCTTTGAGGCATCGAATTAAAAGAAAATGATCAGAGGAATCTTTTCTGTTTTCATTCTCGGGACAGCAGGAGGGCCAATCCACCATGCATGGGTTGATCGCTCGTGCACCAGCCTGATGCAGGACCCCACACATTCCATTCAGTTATTTTCCATTGGACTCCTCTCTCCGTCTGGCCAGTTTTTAGTTCTTCTACGAACCAATAGACGTGTTTTGTTGTCCTTTCACCAACTTCACAAATCTTTGAAGAGCCAATCAAACTGCCTTCAATTTGAGATAGTTTATATTGAATTTTTTGTCCTTCACTGTCCACAGTCCTTGTACTGACAGTCCATTGCAGTGTGCCCCCCATCATGTTAAATTCGCATCTGTTGTGACTTGAATTCTGTTTGGAACCTGAAGTGGCACCCCAACATCACATTCTTTGGCATTAGCCACTAGTTTAATTCCGATTTCGTCAGTTCTGACAGATGAATCTTGAATATCTCTTCAGACCTGTGCCTAACTGATGAGGTAATAATAGTCTCTGCAGAGGCCTTGAATGAAACCTGCCCCACTGCACCAATCGCACTGTCGATATCAGAATCCCCATTAATCTTGCTAAGTGCATTAGGTCTACTGATCTCAGTTCCTGCACCTGTAACACTTCCTGCTTTAACTTTACTAACTTTTTCTCTGAGAGATAACAACATTCCTACTTTGCTCTCCTAAGTGTGTTAAAGTCTTTGTTGGTAACAAATGACTTTTCTTGTAATTTACTAAGAAACCATAAGTTTCTAAAGTACAAATAGTCAAAAGCATACCCTTCTTCAATTTGGTTCCGTACTTGCCTTTATCAATATATCGTCTGAGTATAGGTATAAATGAATTCCTTTTATTCAAATATGAGCAATGATTGGAATTAACATCTTAGTGGAAACCCGTGGAGCCAATTGTAGGCCAAAAGGCAAAGCTTTGAATTGGACATGTCGACCCTGGTATTGAAACCTCAGATACTGTCTGTCCTCTATTGCTATCGGGATATGCAAGTAAGCCTCCTTCAGATCCACCAATACCATCATATCCCCGACTCTCAGATTGTCTTTTGTGGATTGCAGAGTTTCCATTTTGAATCTCTGATACTTCCACAAACTTGTTTAAGTATCTTAGGTTTAACACTGGTTGAAATTTCCAATTGCTTTTGGGCACCACAAATAGATTGGAATAAACTCCTAAACCCCTCTGTTCCAGAGATACCTCCTCTGTAGGTCTCATTTGAAGTAGATGTATAATTTCTTACCAAACGATCTTCTGTTTGACTTTGTTCTTGGACACCAGTGACATTAGATATCTGCTTCTTGGAGGACTGTGGAAACAAATTTTGTATCCATGCCTTACCACAATGATTACCCATTGATCTGATGTTATTTGACTCCACTTTCCTCCAAGCTGCAGAAGCCTTCCCCCCACCAAAGTGTCCTGATTATCAATACTGCGATTTTGCCCGGTTAGAGGGTTGATTGTCCACCTTTCCCTTGTCCTTGCTGTAAAGGTTGTGACTGTCTGTTATATTGAGGTCTCTGTCTGGACCACTGCACCCTACCAGATCTATGTTCTGCCATTCTAGCTCCACTTCTCCCTGTGCGAAAGGAATAGTTAACACTCTGAAAAGTTCTTTTGTCATTCTTTTTTTGTAATGTAGGCATTACTTATTTCTTTTCTTTAGTCTCAGTTAGTACCTTTTCCAAATCCTGAGACCCAAATAGTAATTCACCTTTAAAAGGTACAAATGCCAAATTATTTCAGGATTTTTGATCCACTTCCTAGTGTTTTAACCAATACATTGTACATTTTCTCCTTAATTTTACAGTTACCCATTCCAACACGTTCTTGAAAGCTAGGATAACGGAAGCAAAAATGGAAAGTTTGCCCTAGCTTAAGTGGAAAAATTGTATCAGTAAATCTATTTTGAAATTATTTGTTTTTTCCTGAATTGATTAGAGATGAAGCCCCACCTACCCCATTGCATATATCTCAGAATTAAGTGTATAGAGGGTAATGGGTTTTGTTTTGCCATTTCAGAATATAACATCCTCTTAGTCGTGTAAAGATTGATATTTCTTTTTACAGAAAGAGTCTGGACTGTTTTTCATATTTTGGTAGTTACAGAAAATGTAGTTTTTCAGGATGGTTACACTGTCATGTGAGTCTGTTTTACAGCTGTTGAAATAAGACCAAACTGTTTCAGTTGTACAGTATACATGTTCTCCTTCTTTTTAAATCTACCATCCAGAAATGGTCTGAGTAGACATGCGCTAAAGAGGCTTATTAGAATCTTGTGGGTTACATCTAAAGCAGTACTCTCACTAGGATGGTTGCTGAAAATATCATTTCCCACTGCAGCCCTCTGTGCCAAAAATCTCTTCCTGATGTTGGTTACCTGTGGTGAGATTCCCCATGTTTGTCTTTGTATAAGCACTGTTTTAGATGTAACTTACTGGGAAAATACAGGAAATTTTGCTGATGAAAATACTTTGTTTTAACTTTTAAGGGCAAAGTATCACAAACTAAAATATGGCACAGAACTGAACCAAGGTGACTTGAAAATGCCAACTTTTGAATCAGGTAACAATCTATTTGCTATGGTTGGATTAAGTTTATATTCTTCTATTGCTCACTGTTTATATTCAGAGAAGCCTGCCTGCAGTCTGTGTTGATAGTATCCTAGTATATTTCTGCAACTAAAATGAAAATGAATTAATTTTAATACTGGCTTTTATTGTACAGCTTTTGCTCTATGCGAGGTGATTAATTTTTGATGCAGTTAATAAAAATGGATTAGCAATCCTTCTGATACTTTCTGTAAAATAATCATTGTCATTGTTAATTGCTAAATAAATGTGATTTAGTAGTAAGTGATGCCTAAGAGATATGAAATACAGTGTGCCCTTCTTACCCATGACTTCTGGATGTCCAAATTTGAACATCCATGACTGTGTATCTAAAATGATAGTAACATGCACACACTGAAGTATCTACACATCACCACCATTGAATATAATAACATCTGAGCATGTGCAGATTTCACCATTGTGAGATTTCCTGGAATGGAACCCCCATGTATACAGAGGGCACAACATACCTGCTTTTAAATGGCTTAATTGTGTAATGTGCAATTCATTTTCACTGAGGACACTCTATCTGGATGAAAGGGACAACATCATTTTGCAAATTAAGCTGTAACTTTGATTTACATGAGCAAATCATGAACAATTGTCCCAGTGAGTGTTTAGAATATGACCACAAGGTTATCAGTATTCTAGTATTCTTCAAAGAAAAGAAGTTTTAAATAATTGTTCAGAGATGCTTGTATTAAAGTTATAAAAAGAAATTGGGAAAAGACAGCTAAAGGGAAAGGTGGGATTTCTCCCTTTATTCTAATATGAGGCACAAACATTTCTCTGAGATGAAAGAGTAGAAGGGGCAAGAACAGCATGAAAAAGGGAGTGGGAAGGATAGAATATATAGACAGTGAATAGAAGTAAATTTAATAAAAGAGAAGATGAGGATTGGTGGTGAGGGACAAAAAGAGAAAATTGAATATAATGTAGAATGAAAACTGACAGGCAGTAACATTATGAGGAAACAGTAATATAAACCTGTTTTCTTAGTCAACAAGAGAAAAAAATTGATCTGAGTTATTTTGGTATGATGGTCTGATTGGACAAAGTTCTCCAGTACTGTTAATTCAGAAGAGAACTTTAGATATAATCTTAACCACTGAAATATGGCCTGGAATTTGAACAAACAGAGAACCAGAGATAGTGGGTCTAGGTAGATAGGATGTGTGTATATTGAATGAGTCTGTTTTAAAAGGGGAAAATCCTCAGGGGGGAAAAAGATACTGAAAAAAAAAATTGAGGAAGAAGATAAATAGGAGTGGGCCATGTGTACCAGACTTTCTGGGACTGTATTGCTTTAAGCTGCCAAAGGAGAAGTAATATTTGAATATTCTCTGTGTAAAAGCAAGCATTCATGCTTGCATATTGGGAGGAGTTTTAGTGTAACTTTCAGATACTAGCTTTCTGATGTATAGTGACTTACCATGGTGAAAATGTATACATGTAGATAGTCTGAACTGAAGTGATAATAGGGACCACGTGATTTAAATGTGTCTTTGGAAAAGAGAGCCAGCATGGTGAAGTTACTTGGGTGTTGGACTAGGACGCTAGAGACTAGGGTTCACATCCCCACTCAGCCATGGAAACCTACTGGGTGACCTTGGGCAAGTCACACTCTCTTAGCCTCAAAGGAAGGCAGCGACAAAACCCCCTTTGAACAAATCTTGCGAGGAAAACTCTTGATAGAGTTGCCACAGGGTCACCATAAGTGAGAAATGACTTGAAGGTATGCAACAACAATCCTTGGAAATCGTGTGAGCTGAAAATGGAATTTATTTCAGATTGAGGCCTTTAAGACATGTGTAAAAGTGGGAGTCTAGATATTCAGGTAATTCTAAGGAATAGCATCATGGATCTTTGTGCCCCATATTAGAATAAAGGGAGGGAATAAATTAATATTAATTAAATAAGTGCAAATAAATGAAGTGTTGTCTTACCACTGTTTCAGATTCCAATTTAGAACTAAGTGGCTTATGGACATCCCCCCCCCCAAAAAAACCCCGGCCCAACCAAAAAGCCTACCTTGGAGTAGTTGTTTAATGGAAAACAATTTCCTTTGTTAAAACAAAAGAAGAAAAGTTACTAAGAGATATATATTCTTCTCTGTTTGTTTGTCTGAACAAGACTTGCAATAAAAGTATTTCTTTCCATTTCAGAAGAAACCAAAGATACAGAGGTTCCTACAATACCTCACAATAGTCAGCTAACCTGGAAACAAGGCCGACAGTTATTAAGACAGTAAGTGTTAATTTGCATACTGTTCCCCCCACCCCATGTCAGTACACTGGAAGAAGTAAAGTGAAAAATCTTCCCACCCCCGCCCTCCACTTATGGAAAAATGTTACAGGAATGTAATAATCTAAACCTTTGGAGAATTAGGTGAATTAAGCTGCCTCAAATGAAGAACTAAGCAAAGTCTGGAGAGTCTTTAAGGCAATATCATGTTGGGTAGAGATGATAATAATTACAGCCTGACACAGTTTGAAAGTGGGGAATACTTCTTCAGACAATCTTGTAAGGAAATCTGTGTGGCTTTCGTATTTGTATAAGAGAATAATCTTTTCATTCTTCTTAGGTATCTTCAGGAAGTTGGTTACACAGACACAATATTGGACGTACGGTCACAGAGGGTGAGGTCTTTACTTGGGCTTTCCAGTTCAGAACCAAATGGCTCAGTAGAGACAAAAAATTTGGAACAGATTCTTAATGGAGGAGAATCTCCTGCATCAAAACAAAAGGGACAGGACATGAAAAGGTAGGCAGTACAATGCAAATGTTTTCCGTGATGTGATAGAACTGGCCCCACAGTTCCAACCTCTTGGGCTTCTGACCTTGTACCTTTACCATCAAGATCAGTCCCTGGATCTTCTACTTGGGCCTCAAGTATGGACAAGTGACTGTGTTGATGAGTGGGTTCACTGTGGTATGTGTGACCAGTCTCCTTACAGATTTTTTAATGGAATAGTCAGACTGAGTTGCAGAAAATAAACAATTAAGGATTTATTATATAACAAAATAGTTAAACAAGAAATCTGTGAACTGTGTCCTCCTTCTCAGGAAGGCTTCAGGAGCAATCCACAACATATTGGGTTATCCCCTCGCACCAGCTGATTGAGGCAGGAGACAAACATTCTGAGACCGTTAATAACATTGCCCCTCTGACTCTGATTCAGTTTTTGTTTTCCTGCCTTGCCAGCCGGTTGAGAAATTAACCCCTCTGTTTATTTCTTGAGTTTAATAGCAATTTAATTAGGATTTAGACTGTAAAATGCAGGAACCAGTTGATGAAAATGGGAAGACAAAGAGAAATGTGGAGTTTTAAGGGCAGGACAATAGTTTATTGCTTCTGGACAAACGCAGAAAGGAAAGGAAAGAAAATAATGCCGCTCAAATTCCGGCAGGACTGTTGGAAAAAGAGCAAGTGGAAATGTCTAGAGAAGTCTCAGATGGTCAGGTCGACCTGGACAGGTTGACAGTAGATCAGGAAGATGGTGACGTGATTTTAAGAATAATATTTTTAGCATCGAGTGAGAGCAAGGCAGAAGGGAGGTCTCGTACGCACCACTCTAAGACAACAATTAAAGTTTCTAAAGGGTCAAAGGCTGCTAAGCTAAAATGTTCCGATTCAAAGAAGCTCAGTAAAGAAAAATTAAAACTTAAGAGCAGAGCTACCGGACGATAAAGTGCAGCAAAGTAAAAGGAGTGAGAGAGCTCAAAGCGCATCAGCAACTTCCGGTCGCCATATTGAAAAAGGGCGTTCTGAAGAGGAAGTAGACACAGGATTGGGCAAAGTTATGAGCCAATCGCAGTTGACTGAGGAGGTGACGGTTAATCCTGGAAGGGAGGGGGAACTTCAGAAGAGCATTCAGGAGTCCAAGACTCAGGAAGGGACAGCTCCTTTAAGTGTTGGCTCTGATTTCTCCCTGGATAATGCAGCAGCTTTGAGAGCAGCTTGGATTTTGTCTCAAAGGCAGGATGTGAACTCCCTGCTTAATAACCTTTCAACCCAGGAGTTTTCCATGAGTTCTATACGGGGTCCTTCTCATATTGATCAAGTCAATAGCACTGTATTTAAGACAGTTAGTGGCGGAGGAATTAGCTCGGCAAAGTCTATTGCAAGCAAGCCAAAGTATAAGTTCTTTTCCGGGATTTCTAAATCTGCTGCATTCTTTTCCGTCAATGAATGCTTTCACACATAGTCAATCATTAGGTCAAGAGTCGAATTTGTTGAAAAGTGCCCAGATAAATAGTAATGCGGGGAAGTTGACTGACATTAATAAATCCAAAGACACAGGGCAACTGTCTGAAACAATTATAGATTCTCAGGGAGCAAGAAAATGCAGTAGAAAGTAAAAAAAAAAAAATGGAATCTGAGAAAAGATCTTTAGGATTTCAGTACAATCATGATAATCAGTCTGATTTAGATTCAGACATAGAAAACATTACAACAGGAGAGAATGAAAACATTGAGTCAGAGGAAAAGAAGGTAAGATCCTCTGGGGATGAGGAAGAAGATGGTATTAAAGTTAGGTTGTTTTAGAACAGTTCTTAAAAACAGTTATTGACATTAGGGTTGGATAATGCAGTTGAGATTTCAGAAGAAGGAAATAAAAAGAAGGCAGTAGCAGCTATTGTAAGCAAGAAACAGGTGAAATCTAATGTTGTCCCTATGCCTGAATTATTTTTGGATTTGGTTCAGGCTGAATGAAAAGAAACAACTTCTTCAAAAAAGTTTAGAGGTTATAGTAAAAGTTTATATTCTTTTGATAACAGTTCAGTGGAGTTATTAGCCATTCCCCTAGTCGATGCTCCGATTTCTGCATTGATTTCAAATGCTGAAGGATTTAGATAAAAAAGGATAGATTCTGGCTTAAAAAAATAGCACGAGGCAGCAGCAGTTTCTATTGGGGCTTCAGTAGCAAGCTTGATGTTTGCTAGGGCAGCCCTCATGTGGATTCAGGAAATTTTGGAAATGGACAATGTATCCGCTAGAACAATTCTAAAAGTGCTAATGAAGTTGGATCAGGTTTTAAAGTATGTGGCACACGCCAGCTATGATGTGGCAGCATTTTCAGCCTGGTCAATTGCAGTGACTTCAGTAGGCTGTAGGGTGCTATGGCTAAAACACTGGGAAGCAGATGCTAAATCAAAGGCAAATTAACCAATGTTCCATTTCAAGGAAAACTTCTGTTTGGCGAGGAAGTTTTGAAGACAGTGTTAGTAGAGGGTAAAGATAAAAGACTGGTACTTCCTGCTATTCAGAAAAGAAGTGTTGAGAGGAAGTGGTTCAAGGGGGATAATTATTCCTTTTGAACTGGGAAATATTTTCAGAGACAAAGAGATAACAGAGGTTTCAGGCAACAAGGGAATAGAAATAGATTTCAGTCTAGACAGCAAGGCCAACAGCAACGGAAAAGAGGTACGTCTCAATCAGTTAGAGGTAATAACAGTTCTGACTCAAAAATCATGCCGGTGGGGGAACGTTAATTCATTTTGGACATCTATGGGGGGCAATTACATCAGACAAGTGGGTGTTAAAGAGTGTACAGCAAGGATATCAAATTGTTTTCTCAAGGTGTCTGAAAGGAAGATATTTACCCTCACCAGTACCAAAGAGCAATATGAAAAAGAACATAGTACAAAACGAAATACAACATTTATTGGAAACAGGAGCAATAGAATCAGTTCCTATCAATTAAAAATTTCAGGGGATTTATTCAGTCTTCTTTACGGTACTGAAACACAGGCGATGGGTACTGCCCGGTGTTAGATCTAAAATATTTGAACAGATCTGTTCAATACAAGAAGTTCAAAATGGAAACATTACATTCAATTCTCCAGGGCTTAGAATTGAACGATTTCTTTATATCTATAGACTTGCGAGAAGCTTATTTATATGTGCCTATGGATGTCAATTGCAGGAAGTTCCTAAGGTTTCATTTCAACAACAACCATTACCAATTTCAAGCACTACCGTTCGGTCTGGCATCAGTGCCCAAGGTGTTCACAAAAATTCTGGTTCCTGTAATTGCTCTTCTAAGGCAGCAGGGGATACATTTGTTTCTCTGTTTAGACGATGTGTTGCTGAAAGTGGACAGTATAACCAAAGCAGAACAGGATCTCAGAGTGACAATATGAACTTTTCAGGAATTGGGATTTCTAATAAATTTCAAAAAGAGTCAATTAATTCCAGTTCAGAGGATTCTTCATTTGGGGGCAGAAATAGATTCCAAGATAGGGGATGTGTTTTTGTCCAGAGAGAGAATACTGAAGTTAAGAAGTGAGGTGTCCTTGTTCCTACAGCAAAAGGCAGTACAGTTGATGAGTCTAGCCAAATTGTTAGGAATTTTAGTGTCTACCACCCATCTAGTTCCTTGGGTGAGTTTTCATATGAGGCCTCTGCAAATGTTCCTCAAGCTGTTCCAAGGGCAGATAATCAGGAAAGAGGGTTTGATGATCAGAATGACAGGGGCTTTGCAAAGGGAATTGAGATGGTGGATGAGTTTAAAAAATCTGGAGAAGGGAATATATTTTCTTGAACTGGAGAGAGTTTCAATAACAAACAGATGCAAGTTTGCATGGCTGGGGAGCACATTGTCTTCAGAAGACCACTCAGGAAGTAGAGTCGGAGAAGACGTTGAGTATAAATGTATTGGAAATGAGAGCAGTCCGACTGGTATTACTGGAGTTTGCCAGTGTGATAAGGGGCAAAGATGTCTTGGTTTACACGGATAATGAATACATCAGTAAAAATGTACATAAACAAAGAGGTACAACATCAAAGCAACTGATGTTAGAGGTCAAGAAGATTCTAGTGTGGGCAGAAAAAAATGTGGACTCTTTGGCAGCAGTTTACCTCAGAGGTGTTCTGAATTGGAAGGCAAATTATTTAAGCAGGAAAAAAGTTTCTCCAGGAGCATAGAGTTTGAATCAGGAGGTATCCTCCATGCTGCAAGAAAGATTTGGTGGCTTTTCAGTGGACATGTTCGCTTCAGCAGTAAATCACAAGGTGCCAAGATACTTTTCGATCGATGGAAGTGTGCATGCAGAAAGTCAGGATGGTTTGAGGTCAGATTGGCTGGAAGTCTGTTGTACCTCTTTCCACCTTTGCCATTGCTGCAAAAGGTGCTGCAGAAAGTGAAGTTGCAGAAAGCTCAGGTGGTCTTAATAGCACTGTGTTGGCCAAGGAGACCATGGTTTCCCCGATTGTTGGACATGTCAGTAGGTCATCCTTGGAGGCTTCCAATCAGGTCAGACTTATGAACTCAAGGCCCAGTTTGTCATCCAAATCCAAGATGGCTGAACTTAGCTGCCTGGAGATTGAGTGGGACATCTTAAAAAATAAAGGGTTTCAAGACAATGTTATTGAAACAATGTTGGCATCTAGAAAGAATTCAATGCAGAAGATATATGGTAACACCTGGGTGGTGTTCAAAAGATGGTGTTTGTCTAATTCGGTGATGTTTCTAGAGTTAATATTAATGATGTGCTGAAATTCCTTCAGAATAGTCTTGAAAAAGGGTTGCAACCTAATACTTTAAAGAGACAAGTGGCAGCCTTATCTACAGTAATTTCAGTGGACAATAAACTGCTATCAGAGGATGCGCATGTAAAGCAATTTTTAAGAGGTGCAAGTTTTCAGGCTCTTCCAACAATGCATAGATTCCCTTTGTGGGATCTGAATTTAGTTTTGGATAGGTTGATAATGCCACCATTCAAACCTTTAAAGGATGTGTCTCTGAAATTGTTGACTCTGAAAGTTGTTTTTCTGGTTGCAATTACAATGGCACGAAGAGTGTCAGAAATTGGAGTGCTGTCAGTAAATCCTAATTTGTGTAAGTTTACAGAGGATGCTGTGGTTCTGACAGTGGATCCTTCATTTAGGCCCAAGTGTATGGCCTCTTCTCCAGTGCTACCCACAGTGACATTACCATCATTTTGTCCTTGGCCAGTTCATCCAGTAGAGAAGAGATGGCATTCACTGGATGTAAGGAGGATGTGTACTTGAACAGAACTGAGATAATAAGACAGACTGAAGCGTTGTTTGTGTCTTATAACCCTAAGAAGTTAGGAGTTAAGGTTTCAAGTTCTGTTATATCTAGATGGATAAAAGAATGCATTTTTTATTGCTATGATTATGCAAAAGTCAAAAGACCTCAAGAAATGTGTGCTCATTCAACCAAATCCATGGCCACCTCAACAGCTTTTAGGACAACTGCTTCACTGGAGGATGTATATAAGGTAGCAGGGTGGAAGGAGCCCACAGCCTTTACCCACAACACTGTAAGTTAGACAGATTTGCTTCCAGTCAAGCTGCATTTGGAAGATCTGTTTTGCAAGTCATGGCTCAGAGAGAAAGCAGCCTTTCCCACCCTTCAGTGTGATAGGTTGGATATTTCCCAATATGTTGTGGATTGCTCCTGGAGCCTTCCTGAGAATGACAGATTAAGCTTACCATGAAGGGTTCATTCTAGGAAGGCTGAAGGAGGAATCCACCCCTGCCTGGGCTGCCAAAAAAAAAAAAAGCAGAAAGGAAAGGGAAAGAAATGCGCAGCAGACAGGGCTATATAATGAAAACTGAATCAGAGTCAGAGGGGCAACGTTATTAACGGTCTTGGAATGTTTGTCTCCTGCCTTAATCAGCTGGCGTGAGGGGATAACCTAATACGTTGTGGATTGCTCCTTCAGCCTTCCTAGAATGACCCTTCACGGTAAGTTTAATCTGTCATTCTCAGTTCCCAAACCCCTATTCAGATTTCCACCCTGTTTCTATCTTAACTATCCTGTTGCATCTTTTCCCTATCTAACTCTTGTCTCTCCCTTTAGCAGACAAGCCTGTAGTTTTGCATCCTGTTTCCCTCACAGGCCCCCTTCACAATATTCCCATTAGCTATGATTGGCTGGCTATAACCAGGTTTGCCCAGTTCTTCTCGTCACAACTGGTTGCAAGATGTTTGATATAGATTTATCTACAATTACATAGTAAAAGTACAGTACACTTTTTCTCTTATACATTTGCCAAATAAAACCAACAAGAGAATCATTTGGACTCAAATCACTGTCATGAATAAGCTGACCGTTTCCCTGTACAGGTTGAGTATCCCTTACCTGAAATGCTTGAGATTAGACTTGTTGTTGTTTTGGATTTTTTTCAGATTTTGGAATATTTGCATATACATAATGATATTATATACTGTTCTTTTAATGTGGGGTCCACTTTTTCTTCAGTTCTTCTCCTTTTGCCTTCCTCCTGTAGGGAACATGAGGGAATTATGGAGGCTAGATTGAGGCTGCACACCTGCCTGCTGCTTAACAGACTTTCTCGGTCAGCTTGGCACCTTTTCCCCCCTCTTAACTCACTTTGAACTGTGTGTGCTGCTTGCAAAATTAGCTGAGGGGGAAACAAGGTGCCAGGCAAACTGAGGGACTTTGCAAGTAGTGTGCGTAGAGCGTGAGAGGGGGAAAAAAGGTGCCAGGATGGCTGAAAGATTTTGCATGCATATGGTTCCAAGGAAGCCTCCTCATGTTTCCTAGAGGAAGAATACTGGTTCCACTTTTCAAAAGTTTCAGATTTTGAAGCAGTTCAGATTTTGGGATAAGGGATAATGCACATAGTCCTTGTTTAAGTTTGTATACTTGGTGCATGTAGAAAATCTGCAGGTTATTGCTCGGGAACCAAAACCCTCTTTTTATCTGGAAGTCTTTATAAATTATAGAAATTTGAATATATTTGCTGTTTTTGCATAATTCCATTATTGTTAATCTTTTGGAGGATGTAAGAAGCTAACTAGAATGCTGTGTTCTAATCTTATGGCAATAGAATTGAATCTTATGGCAATAGAACTGAAGTTTGTTATTTTTTTGCTATATTTTAAAAAGATTTACCAGAGAATATCCACATATTTTCAGTTATTAACTGGTGTCTGAATCCGCTTGCTTCTGGTATAGCTGGTTTAATTTCTGTGTTTTTCTGATATTGTAGCATTGGTCCACTAGCAGCAACGTAGTAATGTTGATTGCAGATATCTGATCTTTTATGTAATATTTGAATTTAAGGGTAGCCTTGCCTCCTTCCAGATAGCTAGCATGTGCTTAGCTGTGACTTCCTTTTTAGGGTGAATAATTTAGGGCTTCTTGTGTATTACCAAAGAAAAGGTGAAACTGCATTCAGCAAGATAATGAGCAAGTATTCATTTATAAATGTAAAGTGAAAATTGATACACAGATTAACAAGACAGGCTTTCCAGATTTAGATGTATTGTAGAAAGGAAAAGCAACAATAGCTAATAGCAGGAAATATAGAAAGTTGGAAGATCATTGTGGAAAAGTTCTGTTTTATAAAGCTAATCAAGTAATGTGCTTACACTGGTTTGCAATCAATAACAAGTATTCTACTTTATTCCAACTGGCAACTAACAGTTAACGATATTGTGCTAATACCATATTGTGATAGGATTTGTCAAGTTGACTAAATAACTTGATTTGTCAGTCTTAAATTGCATGTAGCTTCACACTCAGTTTTTTTAAAAAAACATGCCTATAAACATTCTGATTTAATTGGGCTAAAAGAACGTTGACAATCATGAATCTGTTCTCCCCACATGACTTTCTCCCTCTGTCTTCCGTACTGCCCCAAAAATCTGTTCAGAGTGGTTTCCTGACCCTTTAAAGCAGAATTGAAAGATGCATTGGTGGGGTAGGATTAGCTTCTTCGTTGGCCTGCTGACAGAATCAGTTCTGTTAACAAAATTTCACATTGGATTACAGATTGTTCTATAATTTGTTCTGTAGGAATCCTGGAGATGTTCTTGAAACATTTAATTTCTTGGAAAATGCAGATGATAGTGATGAAGAAGAAGAGAGTGACATGATCGAAGATATTGCAGAAGGAAAAGAAAAACATCGGATAAATAAAAAACACAAAGTAATTTTATTTTTTAAAACAGCCTTACTGAACAGCCAGCAGTGTATGCATGTTGTTGGGTGAGATCTTCATTGTGTCATTTTATTGCTACAGTCTGGTTACTGTTTGTTCAAAATATTCAGCAAAGAATGCTACAGATATTTGGTGTAAATTCTTTTCCATAAGTTTTTAGAGTTTAAAATCATAATCATTGGAATACTTGATCTAATTTAAGGTGAAGCAAACTGCAAATTATTAGAGTAAGTACATAGTTTATTATAATGTGGAACTTGGAGAGCTGTTTCTTACTGAGTCAGACTACTGAGAATCAGTATGATCTGGTGATTAGTGAGGGACTAGGACTGGAAAGACTGTTTCAAATCTCTGCTGAGGTACAAAGCATACTATCATTTAGCCTGACCTGCTTCACATCATGACAAATATAAAATAGAGATATAGAAGACCATATACACTGCTTTGAGAAAAGGTGGTAAGCAGAAGTCCTTGAAGATTGTTATTTACCTGATCTTTTTAACTGGAGATGGTGAGGTCTCTTGTGGGCAAACCATCGTTAAGTGATAGTTCCTCTTTAATGATTAATGGCAATGTCATGAGGATAATGTAGGATGATCGATGCAAAATGTAATATATAGTAATGTAAGTTGTATTTGACATTTTGTTTACACGGGAGGTTTTTATAGACCTCAAAGATTTGTTTTGCCTTCTATATATTCCTGAAATTTCTAGGCTAGAATCCTGTTGGTTTTACTACACTGGTGTAACTAAAGCAGCAGAGGCTGTGACAGCAGGAAGGGAAAGATAGCAGGCACACTGACCATGAAGGAAGTAAGGTAGTACAGAAATTGACTAATCAGAACTAGCAGCTTTTGTCAACCTCCCTTGCCCCACTGTGTGACCCTGGAAAAACATGATTCCAGCCTCACTTGGTTGTCTGCTACAATCAGCCACATGTCAATTTAGATAATATTTGATGCAAAATACTGATTTTTTAAAATCATACCTAAATTAGTTCCTTGCAGATCTGTTTTGTGCTGTAAATGCATCTGAGCAGTTAAAAAGAAAAGAGATTTTTTTATTTTAAAAGAAAAACTGCGGTGATTTCTCTTGTGTATTTACCAGAAGTATAGTTTTATTAGACATATTTCTATAGTAGAGGCTATGATCTGTCAGAGTAATACTTAAAAATAGTGTTGTAGAAACTAGTGTTGTAAAATTCTTAGGAATATTCTTGAACCTATGAATTATGAAGGATTTTTTCCCTAACACTTCTTAAATATATTGTAGAAACTTTTACTAATTATTAATGTGTTTCCTGTTGTTAAAATGAAAATGAGAGAAAGATGAGAAAAACACTAAGCGCCAGTTTGAATTCCCAGCAGAAATGATTCCCATGTTAGCTCTGCCAGACTTAATGAAGACTCAGAGGCAGAAAGCACCTGGCTGTATAGAGAGCTGTCTCTGGTATTAGCAACAAAGAAGGAAGGAAGAATACAAGGAGGGTGGTGGGAGAAGAAGGTGCAGGAGGGCAGCAGTAGCAGGCAGGAGAACAGATGGTGAGTGGCAAAGATTGAGATGGAGAAGGGCAATGGCAGCAAGAAGGAAATGGGGAAGATGAGGGAAGGGGGGATGAAGGGCAAGGTGATGGAAAACTAGAGGGTAGTTTTGCATGGCAGCAAAGTTCCATAACATTGGAGAATGTTCTGTAAAGTTCTTCAGTCATCAGGAATGCTCAAGAACATACCATAATATTCAGGAATGATCAAGAAGTTCATATATATACGTGTGTATGTATATATAGAGAGAAAAAGAGAAAGAGGGAGGGAGAGAGAAGTAATTCAAATTTTGAAAATTTTCTAATTCTTGGTGAATAATCTTTTGGAAAGTATTCTGATAATATTCTTGTTCTCAGAAAATCATCCCATATCACTGATATAAGCTAACAGAAACTATTATCATTAATAGAGGCTCACTGTCCAAATGCCTTCAATCTGAAATGATTTCTGAGCATCAGAAAGTAATTGTACTTTGGTATCATAAATTATGTTGTTGGTTGCTGCTTCATTCTAGAGATGTGTCTCCTAGTTCAGATTCCTGCTCCTCGTATTACTTGAGTATCACCTCAGGTACCATAGCTATCTTCATGAGGACATCTTCTGCTATACCAGATTCAGTGCATTTAGTGTACTGCTTTCTTTCTCTTTATTTTAGGTTAATAAAAAGGTTATTTAGATTCTTTCCATTTCTTTCCATTATTTATACACGTGTGGGTAGAAATGTTGTAGGATCTAGAAAGGTGTAAATCATGACCCTTGCCCTTAATTTTCAGAGAGCTGCATGTGATGATACGGATGTTCAAGTAACTATCTAGGGGAAGGTGGACTAAATAAAATTCTTCTTCGTGGTCTCTGTGCCTCATACATTAGGAGCTTTTGCGCCTGTGCAGTAGCATACGGAAAATTCTAGAGCTTAGTAGCTTGGCGAGAACCCCTCCCCCATGCCAGTACTGCGCATGCTCACCCTGCCGAGCAACGGTCACTCCTCAGTTCTTTCTTGCCCGCCGTTGCATACAGAAGGTTCTTTAGTGGCTTGTGCTTTTTTCGTCTTTTTTCTGGCTTTTGACCTCGGCTTCTCGGTTTCTGGACATACGGACTTGGATTTCGGACTGTGTTTGGTATTTCAACCCCTCTTCTCCCAATCTTCGCCTTTTTTCTCTTCGTATTCTTGACTCTTCTCCGCTTCCTTGGAACTGTCTTCTCCATTCCGGATGCTCGTCTATCTCGGCCCTCTTCAAAAAGTGCGTCTCCTGTGGTCGGAAGGTCACTCTATCCGACAAACATCGCCAGTGTTTCTTCTGC